>JAHRHZ010000250.1:3008696-3035487 GCA_024137785.1 Ginglymostoma cirratum
CTCTATCCATCCTCTATCCGCCTCCCCCTCTCTCCCTATTTATTTCAGAACCCTCTTCCCCTCCCCCATTTCTGATGAAGGGTTTAGGCCCGAAACGTCAAGTTTTCCTGCTCCTATGATGCTGCTTGACCTGCTGTGTTCATCCAGCCCCATGCTTGTTAACTAGAATAACCCTGTAGTTTTTGCATCTTTCCGCGATCAGCTTACATATTTGTCCCTCTCTCACTGGCTGGCTATTAGAAGGTCATTTAGGAATAAATGCAAAAATTAAACATATGATCTATCAAAACAGGTTTCATTCTGGTATCTAACTTATTTCTTTTTGATCATCTGGTATCACAACAGACCCAATAGGTTTTATGCATACATTCATATACAAATGTTCCACTGGTAGAAAGCATTTGCTGAGTCGTTGATCTTTTCAATTAATCAAAAACTTGGGGCGATGCTGTTATCAAGTATCCACGGTATGACATGACCAATAATAGTCAACTTGCCTTTTTTTGAATTTAAACAAAGCTTTGGTTCCTTTGTACATTCTCCATGGCAATACCTCAACTTATCAACCCTGTAGTTTGCCAATACCATTGCCACTTGCCAATGAATCTGCACCCTATTTGTCATGCCATGTAAATTATTAATCCCTTTGAAACTTGATATTTTTGCACATGTCCTGATGAGTTGAAGGTCAAGGCTTCAACAGCCTTGTTTCTTTTTCTCAGTTTATCTGTTGCAACTTCCAGTCCCGGCTTCCTGCAGTGAGTATAATGTGAAAATTCAGCAAATTCTTTAAAGAAGCAGGGAGACTAAGCTCAAATGTTATTTGCACAAATGCAGCAGTGTAAATCGGCATCTGGTTCTGAAGATTCGTAACTCACAACGAACTTACTCACAGATTTAAAACATAGAAAAGTTATGAACTCGTTACACAATGTTACTTTTTCAGTAGAACTCACCTAAAAATAGATTAAATGAGGCAACCTGCAAAGAGCAGCATGTAATTTATCAGCGATTCCACAGATCATCAGGATTAAAGTAAACCTGAAGTAACAGGTTTCTGTTTCTGTACAGCTTGCACACATTAGGAACGCCACCATCAATTGGGAGCATTTTCAAGTAAGAACACAGAAGCAGAAAATGAATCTGTGTGAATCTAGCATAGCTTTCATCTATCTGCCACAACACATGAGTCGTACCCCATCATTGCAACTAAATGATTGCAAACTCCTTATGTCTACTGGACCCATAGGAATTACGTTACATTAACAAACTACTGAAAGATTATGCAGAGACAAATCCAGTCATTAGGACATCCACAAGTGAGATACGTTAAGGAAAATGTGAAATTGGCAAATGAAACAAGAAACATCAGTTAGCAAAATTTGACAAATATCATTTTGGGGAGTTGGTGGTGCATTGGCAATGTCTTTGAATCCTTTCATTCTAGATTGCCCCATAAATAGAGACATCACTTTACATTGACTTTGTCAATTCCTTTTAGCACCTTACATACCTCAGTTAAATCTCCTCCTGTTTTGCCACACTCCAGCAATTAGAGGCCTGAACTGCTCAACGTCTCTTCATAAGATGAGCCTTTCACGTCTGAAATTAATCTATGGAACCTTCTCTGAATTGACAGTCTAGCACCGAGACTAATATTTGGAGAACCTGAGTTTAATTCAATTTGCAATGATTTTCAAATCTGAATAGAACAATGAAAGATGTCTGGAATTTAAACAAAAGCTATTCTAATAGGTACCATCTGAACATTGCGTTTCATGGATAATTGACAAATAAAAACAGAAATCGCTGAAGAAATTCAGTAGGTCTGGCAATGCCTGTCGAGAGAAAACAAAAGGAATTAATATTTCAGGTCCTGTTCCCCTTCATATAATCCCTACAGTGTGGAAACAAGCCCTTTGGCCCAACAAGTCCACACTGACCCTCAGAGCATCTTGTCTTGACCCATTCCCCCAATGACCCAACTAATCTACACATCCCTGAACACTGTGGGCAATTTCACATGACCAATCCACCTAACCTATACATCTTTGGATTGTGGGAGGAAACCAGAGCACCTGGAGGAAACCCACTGAGACACAGTGAGAATGTGAAAACTCCACACAGACAGACACCTGAGGGTGGAATTGAACCCAGGTTCCTGGCACTGTGAGGCAGTAGCACTAACCACTGAGCCACTGAGCCACCCCCAGAGCATTCCATAACTGAAGGGCCCAGCAATTTCTCTTTTTGCTCTCCAGTTCTCCAGCATCTGCAGTTCTCTGTTTTACAAATTACAAAAATCTCAACTGGTCTGCTAATGTTCTTCAGGGAAGGAAATCTGCCATCTCCGCCCAGTCTGGTCTATGTGTGATTCCAGATGCGCAGCAACATGATTCAATCTTAACTGCCCTCTGAAACAGCCAATTCAGCCACTGCACTCATGGGAAATTAGAGATGGGCATCAAATTCTGGTCTTGCCAGCAACATTAACATTCTGTCTAAGGATAAGGCACGGATGAAAATAATTTAATGACCGCAAACCTTTTCTAAAAACTCCTTTTAGCTGCCATAACAATGTCTGCACTAAGTTGAGCATTTATAATGGGAAACACGGTTAGATTATATGAAGGTTGAAAGCACACAAGAAATGATGAATTTGATGAAATGATATTAAATTTGCTGATGTGATAACAGAGAATGAACATATTATAGAATTGAGTACCCCACACCACTAGGAAACACCGTTAAAGTGGATGGTGAACAATAGTATCTTTTTCACCTCATCTGATGTTCCAGGAATTTCCAAAAGAAACCCAAGTCATTCCACAGGAAACTCCAGCTGAGTATTTACCATCTAATGATGTAAGAAGCTTTCCTCCTCAATTCCTCCAATGTGTACCTGCGGAATGCTCAAGATGTGGAAACATTGAAATGTTAACAGTGGGCATTAAAGCAGACCATACACCACCGGAAATCCTAAAAATATAGCTAAATGTCTATGGAGCTAATAGGCTCTGGAAGTATTCTCCCAAAAGGCTCAACGGCCTGGATTACAGAGGTTGTTAGGCGCACACTGTTTCAATATCCATTATCTGAGTAATACAGAATATAAGAGCTGGGAGCAGGAGTAGGCCATTCAGCCCTTTGAGCTTGCTCCACCATTCAATATGATCATGGCTGACCTCACCTCAGTCTGAACTCCATTTTCTTGCCCATTCCCCAGAATCCTTTAATCCATTACTAATTAAAAATCTGTCTACTTCCTCCTTAAATTTAATCAGTATCCCAGCATCCACCATACTCTGGCAGAGTGAATTCCACAGATTCATGACTTTTGAGAGAAGTAATTCCTCATCATCTCTATTTTTAATCTGCTACTCCTTATCCTCAAACTATGACCTCTCATTCTAGATTGCCTCACACTTTTTCAATTCATTCTAGTGCCTTATATGCCCTAATTAGATTACCTCTCATCTTTCTCGACTCAAGCAAGTATAGATCTGAACTGCTCAATCTCTCCTCGTTCATCTAGTAAATTAATCTAGTGAGCCTTTTCTAAGCTGCATCCAATGAAACTTCAGGTGAGGGAACTAAGACTGTACAACAATATTCCAGATATGGACTTACTAATGCCTTTCATAGTTGCACAACACTTCCTACTTTTAAAATTCATTCCTTTAACAAAAAATGTCAATATTTCATTTCTGAAGACGAGTCACTGGACCCAAAACTTTCACCCTACTTTCTCTCCACAGATGCGGCTGGACCTATTGAGTTTTTCCAGCAAAATTTCTGGTTTTGTTTCTAATTTCTAGCTTCCACAATTCATTGTTTTTCTTTTTTAATGCCCAAATTCCATTTGGCTTCTTTATTACTGCTGTATCTCTACTGATATAATGTATCAAGTCTGTAGTACCAGCTTAAGCACCTGACCACATGAGGGTGAAATTTTTGACATCTTTAAGAAAGGGAAATCTGTCCGCCTGATCGGGGTTTTTCTTCGTGGGACTCCAGACCCACAACAATGTGGTTGACTCTTAACTGCTCTCTGAAGTCAATGGTGCTGAGATGGAGATGGTTGAGGGTGTCAGGTTCCTGGGAGTAACATTCGCTAACAATTTGCCCCGGTCCACACACATCGACACAGCAGTCAAAAAACACGACAACAACTCTACTTCTGGAGGCTAAGGAAATTCACCATGCCCATAAATATTTATAGGTGCAATATCTAGATGCATCACAATGTGGTAGAGCAACTTTTGCTCTTATTCATTCACGTGACGAGGGCGTTGCTGGCCAGGCAGTATTTATTGCCCATCCCTAATTGCCCAAAGGGCAGTTAAGAGTCAACCACATTGCTGTGTGTCAGGAGTCACATGTAGGCCAGACCAGGTAAGGATGGCAGTTTCCTTCCCTAAGGGACATTAGTGAACCAGATGGATTTTCCCAACAATCAACAATGGATTCACAGTCATCATTAGACTCTTAATTCAAGATATTTATTGAGTTCAAATTCCACCATCTGCTGTGGCGGGATTCAAACCCAGGTTCCCAGAACATTATCTGGGTCTCTGGATTGATAATCCAGCGATAATACCACTAGGCCATCGCCTCACCTTAGCTGCTCTTCTGAAGACCGAATGAAACTACAGAGCTGTGAACACAGCCCAGTGCATCAGGCACACTAGCCTTCCATCCACTGACTCCATCTATACTTCCTGCTGTCTCGGGAAAGTAGCTAACATAATCAAAGACCCCTCCCACCCTGGTTAGACTCTCTTCCATTACGTTCCATCAGGCAGAAGATATAAAAACTTGTATACACATATGAACAGGTTTGAAAACAGCTTCTTCCCTGCCGTAATCAGACTTTTGAAAGGACCTCTTTAATGTTAATGGTGATCCCTCTCTGCACCATCTCGGCTGCTGTAACACTGTATTCTGCACTCTGTTCTGCTTCCCTGATGGACTTGTATAGCGCAATCTACCTGTAGAGCATAGAACATAGAACAGCACAGCACAATACAAGCCCTTTGGCCCACAATGTTGTGCCAAAATTTTAACCTAAACCTAAGGTCCATCTAACTTCCACCCCTACCTTATACTATCATCCATATGCCTACCTAATAGCCGCCTAAATGTCCCTAATGAGGCCGACTCCACTACCCTCTCCGGCAATGCATTCCACATCCTGACCATTCTCTGAGTAAAGAACCTAACTCTGACGTCACCCCTGTATCTACCTCTACTCACTTTAAAACTATGCCTCCTTGTAATAGCTACCTCCACCCGAGGAAAAATTCTCTGGCTGCCCACTCTATCTATACCTCTGATCATTTTGTACACCTCTATCAAGTCGCCTCCCATCCTTCGTCGTTCTAAAGACAAAAGCCCTAGTTCTCAACCTTTCCTCGTAAGACCTTCCCTCTATTCCAGGCAACATCTGGTAAATCTCCAAAGCTTCCACATCTTTCCTGTAATGAGGCGACCAGAACTGAACACAATACTCCAGATGTGGCCGAAACAGCATGTAAGACAACACTGAGATAACAGGGTGTCGAGCTGGATGAACACAGCAGGCCAAGCAGCATCAGAGGAGCAGGAAGGTGATGTTTCAGGCCTAGACCCTTCTTCAGAAATGGGGGAGGGGAAGGGGGTTCTGAAATAAATAGGGAGAGAGGGGGAGGCCGATAGAAGATGGATAGAGGAGAAGGTAGATGGAGAGGAGATAGACAGGTCAAAGAGGCGGGGATGGAGCCAGTAAAGGTGAGTGTAGGTAGGGGGGGAGGGAGGAGATAGGTCAGTCCAGGGAGGACGGACAGGTCAAGGGGGCAGGATGAGGTTAGTAGGTAGGAGATGGGGGTGGGGCTTGAGGTGGGAGGAGGGGATAGGTGGGAGGAAGGACAGGTTAGGGAGGTGGGGATGACCTGGGCTGGTTTTGAGATGCGGTTGGGGGAGGGGAGATTTTGAAGCTTGTGAAGTCCACATTGATACCGTTGAGCTGCAGGGTTCCCAAGCAGAATATGAGTTGCGGTTCCTGCAACCTTCGGGTAGCATCATTATGGCACTGCAGGAGGCTCAGGATGGACATGTCATCTGAGGAATGGGAGGGGGTGTGTTGAAATGGTTCGCGACTGGGAGGTGCAGCTGTTTAGTATGAACTGAGCACAGGTGTTCTGCAAAGCGGTCTCCAACCCTCCGCTTGGTTTCCCTGATGTAGAGGAGGCCACAACGGGACAGCGGATGCAGTATACCACATTGGCAGATGTGCAGGTTAACATCTGCTTGATGTGGAAAGTCTTCTTGGGGCCTGGGATTGGGGTGAGGGAGGAGGTGTGGGGGCAGGTGTAGCACTTCCTGTAGTTGCAGGGAAAATTGCCAGGTGTGGTGGGGCTGGAGGGGAGTGTGGAGCGGACAAGGAAGTCATGGAGAGGAATAAAAATTAGCTTTTAAAAAACACTTTTGACACTCTCAGGACAATCCAAGCTCTGTTACCTCTGGGAACAGTCTCTTGTATTGCAGCAATTTGTGCACAGCCAGATCCCACAATCTGAAGATGTCTACCCAGGTTCCTTGAACCTACGGTGTGTATTGTCTCTGATTGCAATGTAATTATTTGCCAAGGTCCCTTGCTATCACCTCATATATTGGTGCCCACTAACAAATGTAGGTGATGGCCTGGGGATATTATCACTAGACAATTAATCCGGAGACTCTGGTATTGTTCTGGACACCTGGCTCAGGAGCTCACCAAGACAGATGGTGGAATTTGAATTCAGTAAAAATCTGGAATTAGGAGTTGAATGATGACCATGAATCCATTGTTGATTGCTGGAAAAAACCCACCTGGTTCACTAATATCCCTTACGGAAGGAAATTTGTCTTCTTTACCTAATCTGGCCTACATGTGCCTCCAGACCCACAATAATGTGATTAATTCTTAACTTCCCTCTCAGCAATTAGTAATGGGCAACCAGGTAAGATCCAATTTTTGCATTTTAAAAAAGGGAGGGAGCACTGGTTGTCTCCAAATCAGACACTATTCCATCTTGGAATTCTGTTGATGTCCCATCCCCAGTGAGTCAAAATCAAGGGACTCCCTTCCTTCACCATAACAGCTGCACCACTACCCTTTCTCAGGCCAAGGGGTGCTAGCTGAAATAACTCCACAGCGGCCAGTATCCCTTCACCATGTTACCCTTTACTTACACGTGGAGAGCCTTGATAGTGATCTAGTTCCACCAGAGCCAGCTCTCAGAGCGAACAGACCCTCTGACTCGCCTATTTATATCTATCAGCCAGGGCTCCCTGATTGGACCAGACTAACAGCCCCCAACCATCAGGGAACTCAGAATCTATGAGGTCCACTTGGCTGACTTCATTGCAATTACTGCATTGCCTTTACGCTGCATGCTCTTGTTTCTCAGCTGAATGGAGTAAGGATTGAGGCCACATTGCGCTTTGAAACCTCTAACTATATCTGAGAGTTACACTATGTCAGGAATTGTTTAAACTAATCTGGGTGTTGGTTAATCTATATCTGGGAGTTGGTTAATGTTGATTCATTTTGTTTGTCAGGAGCCTCAGTTCTAACATCAGTCTCTGGTGGTATCTACCGGCGACTCTTCTCTGTGATGAACCACGAGTGTCCTAAGCTTTGAATGATATATTCCCACTGGGTTCTGTCTCTTGTGAATTATGCAATTGTGTAAATGATACAGCTAGCTCTCCCTGAACATCCTTAATTATATACACAAGGCATCTTGCTTTGACTAAGTACAATATTTAACAATTCCCACTTCATGTTCATTGTCACCACTACACAAAACTCCCCCCCGAACAGTCCTGCTACGACCTCTTTCATCATACTTTGATTAAGGAGATAGGCCTTTACTTGCATAAAGTGCTTGTCTATTTGTAACAGCCATGAAGTGGTGCAGTCTGTTCACAGGTAACCTGTTTGCTTTCCTCCTAATGACTCACCCTTTGGTGTGGAAATGCGCATAATTCATATCATTCGTTGTTGCTTAGCTACTCTCCAATTTTGCTTCAGTTGTTTGGTGATGTACCTTCCCTAAGGCCCCTCGACTGAGCATTTTGGGAGATATGGCAAGCTTTTACTTACTTTAATTTCTAAAGTTAGTCTCCTTACTTTTATTTACTTCTTCTGCAGCGTTACAATGAGAGTTATCAGGGCAGCCCAAGGGCCAGCACTGAGGAGCAGAAATGTCCTCTAAATGGGTCAAACATGTACCGTGAGTATCCTTTGTGGCTGGCCCTTGCCGAATGTCAGTGCTCATGGACACAGGGTGAGCATCTGGCTAGTGCCTTGAGGGAAAAGCTCAGCCAAGATGTTACTGAATGACGGAGCAGGCTCAAGGAGCTGGATGGCTGACTCCCATTTCCCATTCATGGCTTCGTCCTCTGAGCTCAGCAACACACTCACTCCAGGATGCCTTGGCCTAGTGATATTATTATTGGACTATGAATTCAGAGACCCAGATAATGTTCTGCGGACCCAGGTACGAATCCCGTCATGGCAGATGGTGGAATTTGAATTCAGTAAAATATCTGGAATTAAGAACCTAATGATGACAATGAATCCATTGCCAATCATTGGAAAAACCCATCTGGTTCATTCATGTCCTTTAGGGAAGGAAGCTGCCATCCTTACCTGGTCAGCCCTACATGTGATTCCAGACCCACAGCAATGTGGTTGACTCTTAACTGGGCAATTAGGGATGGGCAATAAATGCTGCCTGGCCTGCAACGCCCTTATCCCCTGAATGAATAAAGGGAAAAAAACACACACTTTATCACAATAAGTTCAAAACCAAATGCGGTTCCTGGGGTTTATCACTTTTCACAGAGCCTTTACCCCCAGCTCTTTCTCCCCACAAATTGCTGGTTCCCATTGGCTTCATGAGAATTGGGTTTTTCTTTTCAATATCTGGAACACAGCTACTGTTAACCAGCACCAGCAGTACCAGGTCCAACTGTCCTGAAATGTCCACCTCTGATCTTAGGCTCTGATGACACATGGTCGAACAACCTTTTCAATACAGCGGTAGATTTATACACTGGTGTGATTTCTTTAATACAACATAATGGCCGTTACAAAAAAAAACACAGAGGAGTGATTTGTACGTCTGGAATTATTTATCAGTTGAATTTAATGAAATTGCTTAAATTAGCCATCAGCTGAGTTTCAGAATCCTCAAACATGTCTTATTTTATAGGCTCTGAAGATCTCTTTGACAGTGCACACTGTACAGTCCCAATAAAACAAGACCTTGCAGCTATGCAACTTTGTCAATATAATCAGTAAATCTTTGAACTGCTGGTTTGCAATGTCACAATTAATAATGAAGCAATGGCGCGATTGTAGGTAGAGGCAGGTGTAGAACAGGATGGCATACACTACTGCTCCTGCCATTAATATAAATGATGCAGCACCCTCCTGGGAGCAAGCAGCACACTCTTATACAAGATGTGGATTATGCTGATCACTGCTTGATGACAAGTGCACCGGCAAATTGAAAATTTCACAATGACACCACAAATAATGCTGGCAACAACAGATTCATAAATAATTTGGAAGAGGTTTGAGAATGAATCAGGTATTTCAACAGGCTCTTTTCTAATCAGCAGTCAGCAATTCATTCCAGGTAACATCAAATGTTACATGACCCCTTGAACGGAGGGATTGTATTATGAGCAAAGTTTAGCAGAGTGGGACTCCACTCACTAGAGTTTAGGAGAGTGAGAGGTAAACTCATTGGAACATATAGGATTCTAAAAGGGTTTGACAGGGTAACTGCTGAGAGGATGTTTCCCCTCAAGGGAGTAGAGGACCAGAGAGCATAGTCTCAGAATGAACAGGCACCAATTTAAGGCTGAGTTGAAGAGGAATTTCTTCTAGCAGAGGGCTGTGAGTCTTTGGAATTCCTTGCCACAGGGAGCTGTGGGGGCAGAGTCCTTGTGTATATTTAAGGCAGAGTTAGATAGATTCTTCATCAGGAGAGGAGTCAAGGATTACAGGAAAAAGGCAGGAAAGGCAGGATGTGAGGAATGTCAGATCAGCTATGACCCTATTGAATGGCAGAGCAGGCTCAAAGCCAAATGGTCTACCCCTGTTCCTATTTCTTATGGATTAATGGTCTCAAGGTGCGGATTTGTTTGAGAATTTCTCATTATTATTCTCATCCTTACCTCCCTAAATTAGTAAAATTTGAAGGGCTGCATCTGGAAGGTATCCCATGGTTTCAATGCCCATGATTCAGGGAAGAGAAGAGGGAAAGAAAATGATAACTATTTAATAGGGCTGCACTGTAATTGGAAGATGCAAACAGTGAGCTCAGGATAGGACTGGGCTTGGCCTCAGAGTTCACTCATTGCTTTATTCGTGTTCGGTTCTGATATTTTATTTATTTGTTCGAAGTTTTGTCTGTGAAATCTGTATTTGCTTTCCGTGTCCTGTTAGTCTTCAGAAGGTCATGTTGTAGCTGTACAGGATAAGGCTACTTTTGGAATACTGTGTGCAATTCCAACCTCCCTGCAATAAGAAGGTTGCTGCGAAACTTGGGAAGGATCAGCAAGGATTTATAAGGATGTTGCCAGAGTTGGAGGGTTTGAGCTGTTGGGAGAGGCCGAATAGCCTGGGGCTTTTTATTCCCTGGGCTGTCAGAAGCTAAGGGGTGACCTTATAGGGGTTTATAAAATCATGAGGGGCACGGATAGGGTGAATAGCCAAGGTCTTTTCCCGGGGGTTGGGGTGCCCAAAATTGGGGGGCATTGGTTTAAGGTGAGAGGGGAAAGATTTAAAAGGGACCCAAGGGGCAACTTGTTCATGCAGAGGGGGTTGCATGTCTGGAATGAGCTGCCAGAGGAAGTGGTGGAGGCTGGTACAACTGCTACATTTAATATGCATCTGGATGGGTATATGAATAGGAAGAGTTGAAAAGGGATATGGGCCAAATGCTGGCAAATGGGACAAGATTTATATAGGATATCTGGTTGGCATGGATGAGTCGAACTGAAGGGTCTGTTTCCGTGCTGTACATTTCTATGAGTCTATGACTGGAAGGTGGTTGTGGGCCAGTTATTGAACCACTACACTCTGTGCTAATGAAACAATGGCTCTCTTTCACTCTGTTCACAGAGTCCAACGTCACACAAAACCAGGTTATAGTCCAACAAGTTTATTTGAAATCACAAGCTTTCAGAGCGCTGCTCCTTCGTTGGGACTCGCTTCATCTGACGAAGAAGCAGCGCTCTGAAACCTTATGATTACAAATAAACCTGTTGGACTATAACCTGGTGTCATGTGACTTCTGACTTTGCCCACTGTAGTTGAACACCAGCACCTCCACATCATCTCTTCACAGACGCTAACAAATCTGTGAATTCCTTGCACTTTCTCTTCTAATTTCAGATTCCCAGCATCTGCAGTGTCTAACTGCTCTGAGATTAGTGTTGTATTTTACTGCTCGCTCTGACAAATTCAATTACACCACACTGAACAATTCCTTGTTTATAATCTGCCAGAATGAAAAGAGTTCTACAGGAGGAGTTTGCACAAGTCATGGGAAGTGACAGGAGTTGTCAAGACATCAAACGCAGAAAACAAACAGAAATTACAGCACTTTGAGAGCAGTTGATTTGATGAAAGTGGTGGCACAACTCAAGTGCTTTGGCATATCCCTTCTGCAGACTGCAGCAGAAAATCGATGCAATTGCTTCTGTCTCAGGGAGTAGGAGTCTGTTGATGTGGTCGTGGTGGGAGTCAGCATGACAATGATGGGGTAGGTAGATGTTAGGATTCATGGCCTTATGTGCCAGATGGGTACTTAGATGCTAATTTCAAAGCATTTTTTAAAAAAATTCATTGTCTTGATTAATTAAAAAATGTTAAAACAGCTTGAAATGAATCTAAAGCAGACAAAGGGGAGACCCTTTCCCTCACGGACCACATGCTTTCAGAGGTTTATTTTTGACTCTGCATGAGTTTTTTTCTTCCTAATTTGGGTCTGATTTTCTGACGGTTTTTGGCTTCACTTGTATATTATGACGGAGAATCTGAGCAGAATTTGAGGGGGCTCTAGTGATGAAGTGGTAATGTTCCCTATCCTCTGAGCCAGGAGACCCAGGTTCAAGACCCATCTGCTCCAGAGGATGTGTCATAACCTCCCTGAACATGTTGAATGGAAAATATCATGAATCAGAGCAGGAAAGGATCATGAAGTGTGCAGCATTCTTGTGATTTCATGAGCATTCGCGTCTCAATGTCTTCATTGATAATTGCCTAATCAGCCTCACTCCTGCTGTTATGATGGTAATAGGTTGTACCTTTTGTGTTAATATTGATACACATGAAAGTTCGGGTCATTAGAGCACAGAATTGTTATAGTATTCAGAAAAAAAAAGTGTGCTATATTTTAATGCAACTTAAAAGGATTCATTAGTTCAGCTGAGAGAATATTGGAGAGAAACATGTTCTAAAGGCCACAGGTTCTTTTCTATAACTCACTCCTATTAACAGTGTCGACGTTAATTCAGCTCTCACAAAATCCCAGGCTTGACTCCACCGGTACAATTCCATCACTTGTCTCACAATTCTTTTTAACTATTTGTGTGTCTGAGGTGACCATAATCCAGTTCTGGATCACAGCTTATGTATATTTTAGTTGGCTAAGTTTTAAAAAAATTGAAAATAGTACCAGGTGTAGGTCATTTGGATCTCCAAGTCTGCTCTGCCACTCAATATGGTCACAGTTGATCGTCCAACTCAGTCCTCTGTTCCTCTTTTACACACTTTTTCGATCCCTTGAGCCCTAACGACCAAATCCAACTCCTTCAAACAATTTATTGGTTTTAACATGCTTGTTAAATTTAGCAGTGTAGGCTTTAAGACTACAGGCTTCTCTCTTCAGTTCTGAGGAAGGTTCACTAGACCTGTAATGTTACCTCTGCTTTCTCTTCACAGCTGCTGTCAGACCTGCTGAGCTTTTCCGGAAATTTCTGTTATTGCTTCAGATTTACAGCATCCACAGTTCTTTGGATTTTTACAGGCTTCTCTCTGTAGCAGTCATCATAACGGAATTGAATTTTATGTCCAGCTTGAATGGGTCTAGGATTAGTATTTTAAACTTAGAAAAGGGGCAAAATGTGGACATGAAAGCTGAGCTATCGAAATTGAATTGGGATAGATCAGGAGAGAAGCTGTGGCAGCGTTTTCAAGGGATATTTCAGAATAATCCAAATAAAAACATTCCTACCACAAAGAAAAATTCAGAGATGGAGGACCACCACCTGTGATTAACTAAAAAAAATTGGAGAATGCGCCCATCTGAAGGAAAATGCATGCAATTGTGCAAAGATGAAAGGCAAGTCAGAATACAAAGGACAGTACAGAATGACGAAACAGCTAAATGGACAAATAAGTTAGAGTGTGAGAGGACAACCTGTACAAACAGATGAAGTGAGAATTACTGCCATTGACATAAAGAATACATTCAACCACGTGTGGCATTAAGGGGCCTGAGCAACACTAAAGCCAACATAAATCTGCTGAGAATGTGCAGAGAGATATCAACATTAACATTAAAGACGGCTATCAAAAGTCTGATAAGAGCAGGGGAAAAAGCTGTTCTTGAATCTATTCATTCGTGTATGCAAACCTTCATATATTTTGCCTGGCAGAAGAGGGTGAAAGAGAATATAACTAGGGTGGGAGGTGTCTTTGATTATGTTGGCTGCTTTCTCTATGCAGCAGGAAGTATAGATGGAGTCAACTGATAGAAGGCTTGTTTGCTTGACGAGCTGGGTTGTGTTCACGACTCTCTGTAGTTTCTTTTGGTCTTAGGAAGAGCAGCTGTCATTGGGATGCTTTGAAGGAGTAGTGTGTGTTTGTAGATACACTGTACCTGCATTTCCAGAATCTATTTGACAAGGTTCTACGTAAAATGTTACGATATAGGGGTCGCACCCTGGCATAGAGAAAAGAACAGCTAGCAAACAGAAAACATCGAGTATGCATAAATTAGCCCTTTTCAGAGGGGCAGAATGCAGCAAGTTGGTCATACAGAAGCCTGTGCTAGGCCTTCACTTCTCACAATTTATATCAATTATTTAGAAGAGGTAATTGAGGTATGGTGGCTACCTCGGGCGACTGTCTGTGTGAAGTTTGCACATTCCCCTCGTGTCTGCGTGGGTTTCCTCCGGGTGCTCCGGTTTCCTCCCACATTCCAAAGATGTGCAGGTTAGGTGGATTGGCCATGCTAAATTGCCTGTAGTGTTCAGGGATGTGTAGATGAGGTGGGTTATAAGGGGATGGGTCTGGGTGGGATGTGTTAAGGTTCGGTGTGGACTTGTTGGGACGAAGGGCCTGCTTCCACACCGTCAGGATTCTATGGTTCTATGATTCTATGACACAGATAGGTAGGAAAATAAGTTGCGAAAGTGACATAACAAGTATGCAGGCGCACATAGATTTCTTAACTGAGAGGACACAAATCCAGCAGTTGGAGTATATTGTGGAAAAATGTAGGACTAACACCTGACAGTGTAGATACGGAGAGGATAGTTCCTCTTGTGGGAGAATTGAGAATGAAAGATCATTGTTTAGAAAAAAAATTAAGTGTCCTCTGTTTAAAATTAATCTTTTTTTTCTCTCCTTGGATTATGATACTCTTAGAGACGCTTCCTGAAAAGGTGGTGGAAGCAGAATCCTTGGATATTTTAAAGACAAGGTCGATAGATTCTTGATAAGGAAGGGATGGTTGTGTGGGAGTCAGAATTTATCAGGAGTAGATGGGAATGTGGGATAATCAGATCAGCCATGATCTTAACAAATTAATTTATTTAATAGTCTAGCAGGCTTGAAGGGCTGAGTGGCCTCCTACTGCATGTGCTTGTATGAAATAGAAGTATTCACTGAGAAGCTGGATGTCGCCAAGCCAGACTACTGCACGTAACCACTCTCTAGTTGATGCAGACTAAGTCAGATTTGTCTATAAATTATCCCAGATCTTCATTACTCCATAAGGAAGTCCATTCCAAGAACTGGTCCCTCTTTGAGTGAAGTGTTTCCTATTTTGGGATCTACCTCCTCCTTGTTGAATTTATTTCATAAAGTCACACTGCACAGAAACAGACCCTTCGGTCAATTGGTCCATGTCGAACATAATCCCAAACTGAACTAGTCCCACCTGCCCGCTCCTGACCCATATCCCTCCAAACCTTTCCTATTCATGCACTTATCCAAATGTCTTTTAAGCGTTGTAATTCTTCCCACATCCATCACTTCCGCAGGAAGTTCATTCTAAATGTGAACCACCTTCTATGTAAAAACTTTGCTGCTCATGACTTTTTAAAATCTTTCTCCCTACCTTAAAAATATGCCTCCTAGTCTTGTAATTCCCCATCCTAGGGAAAAGAAACGAATCATTAACTCGATATATACCCCTCATGATGCTATAAATTTCCATAAGATCACCTCTCAATCTTCTTCTTCCAGTGAAAAAAGTCCCAGCCTATCCAATCTTTCTTTATAACTCAAACTACCCATGCCCAGAAACATCCCAGTAAAGCTCTTCTAACCTTTTCAAGCTTGATAATTCTTTCCTGCAACTGGACAACCAGAGTTATCTTGTAATATTTCCACATGAATAGTTATTTTTTTGTCCTTATGAGAGATCGAGAGCCTCTTAGACTTTTCCTTTCCAAGGTGAATGATGTATTCGCCCTAATCTTGACTGAAACTCACTCTTATTAATCGTGCTGATGTCAGTTCAACTCTCACATACTTCCAGCTTAACATCACCTGTACAACTCCATCACCTTTCCCAATCAGTGAAGCACAGATATACAGGAAGATGAAAAAAAAAGCAATGACTGAATGTGGACATATGTATAATCCATTGCTGATTTAAACTTCAAACTAAAAACATAAAAATGCTCACAACATTGAGTCATAATCGTACAGCACTGAAACACAACCCACTGTCCAACTCGTCTGGCCAGGTTTTCCAAACTAAACTAATCCTATTTGCCAGCATTTGGCCCATATCCCTCTAAACCCTTCCTATTCATATACCCATCCAGATGCCTTTTAAATGTTGGAATTGTACCAACCTTGGCCACTTCCTCTGGCAGCTCATTCCGTTTACAACCATTCTCTGTGTGAAAAAGTTGCCCCTTAGGTTCCTTTTAAATCTTTCCCTCTCATCTTAAAGTCATGCCCTTTAATTTTGAACTCCTTTCAACTAGGGAAAGGATTTTTGCTGTTCACCTTATCTATTTCCCTCATGATATTATAAACTTCTATCAGGTCACCCCTCAACCTCCTATGCTCCTGGGAAAGATGTCCCAACCTATCCAGCATCTCATTATAATTCAAACCCTCTAGTCCTAGTATCATCCTTATTAATCTTTTTGCATCCTTTCTTTATAATATCGTTCCGATAGCCGGGTGACCAGAACTGCATGCAGTACTCCAAAAGTGGCCTCACTAATATACCGTACAGCTGCAATATGACATCCCAACTTCTATACTCAATGCTTTGACCAATGAAGACAAACATGCCAGACACCTTCTTCATCATCCTGTCTACCTGTGACAACAATTTCAAGGAAATGTGTCCCTGAACCTCGTTTTCTCTCTGTTCTATATCACTCCCCAGTGTGATAATTAACCTTAATTGTAAAAGTCCTGCCCTGGTTTGCCTGACCAAAGTGCAATACCTTGCATTCATCTAAAATAAACTTCATCTACCATTCTTCAGACCTCTGTCTTCGTCGTTCAAGATCCCGTTGTACTCTTAGATAACTTTCTTCACTGTCCATTATACCATCAATATTGGTGTAAACTGAATTATTACCTACCAGGCTTCCTATATTCTCATCCCAATCATCCATAGAAGGAAGTTGTCTGTGTTTGTCAACCTATTGCAGAGATTCACTTGTAAACTCGAGGCTATCTTCCCAGAGTGGTACCGATGGAGTGCAGCAATCTCATAGGAGACAACAAGGTGTGGAGCTGGATGAACACAGCAGGCCAAGCAGCATCATAGGAGCAGGAAGCCTGACGTTTCGGGCCTAGACCCTTCATCAGAAATCATCCCCTGAGTTTGTCCTGAGGGAGGAGGGTAACTTCTTCAGGGTAGGCATCCTTAGAAGAGGCTTCGCAGTGGGGTTAGAATTGTATCAGAGATAATAGGAACTGCAGATGCTGGAGAATCTGAGGTAATAAGGTGTAGAGCTGGATGAACACAGCAGGCCAAGCAGCATCAGAGGAGCAGGAAGGCTGACCTTTTGGGCCTCGATCCTTCATCATAAATCTCATAGGAGCTGTTTTTAGGATTAAATATTAAATAGAGGTCCTGATGGCCCTCTCTGGTGAATGTGAAAGATTTGATAGCATGACTCTGAAGAAGTCCAGGTGCATTAGTCCATATCTATTCCTCCACTAACATCTCAAAGAATTTATCTGGCAACAATTATATGTTACTGTCTGTTTTTTTTTGTTATTTGTTGGTGAGATGTGGGTGTCACTGGCTAGGCCAGCATTTATTGACCATCCCTAATTGCCCAGAACCCAGTTGAGAGTTAATTGGACTCATGTTTAGGCCAGGCAGGGTAAGGATGGCAGACTCCTTCCCTAAAGGGCATTAGTGAACCAGATGGGTTTTGGCAACAATTGGCAACAGTTACTTGGTCATGGTGTACTAAATGAGCGCAAAATGACAGCCCCATTTCATGTTCTAATGCAAGGGGTGTTAACAGCTGGTAGTTTGTGTTCGGGGCCGAATGTTCCCATAAACCCTCTTTCCAATGCTAATCTGACAGGTTACTCGGAGTTAGTGGTGGAAGATGGGCCACAAATAGTTCTCAGTTGAAGAGGCTCTTGTATTGAGTTGAACTGAATTAGGTTTATTGTCACACATACCCACAGTGAAAAGTTTACAAGTCATCACCTGCAGAGCCATCTTAGATACAAAAGCACCCAGGTACAGATTCCTGAGTACAGATTTTTAAAAAACAAAGTGGAATAATAGAAATAAAAGCCCAACGTTACAGACCTTCAAAAGTACAAAATCACAGGAATAAATTAGAGAAATAAGGAAATATTTGTTCAGAATAACAATCCTTCCACAATTGTGTAATTTAAAAAATGAAATTAAAAAATGGAAAATTAGTTCATATCATGGCTCTGGGCTCAAGGATCCAATGCTTTTCTGTCTTTATTTGTTCAGAAAAGGAAAGATTAGAGGAGCAAATAATCAGAATAGGATTTGAAAAATTGAACGGGTTGTGATGTGGAGTTGAAGTTTGGAGGTCAGTGAGATGACGAGTATGTTTTTAAAAAAATAATGGCTTACCCAAAGCAAAAAGTCCGTAAACAAATTTCTGGTAAAGATTTCCAGTAAACAAATCTTAACCAAGTTCCAATTTGCCTCAGGTTGAGGCCTCAATTTTGTTTTGTGCTTCAGAGTAAAGGTTTCCAAACAAAATTTGCATTTTACTTCCAAACAAATTGGAATTTGATATTTGAGATAAAAGGTACTGCAGATGCTGGAGAATCCGAGATAACAAGCATGGGGCTGGATGAACACAACAGGTCAAGCAGCATCATAGGAGCAGGAAAACTTGACGTTTCGGGCCTAGACCCTTCATCAGAAATGGGGGAGGGGAAGAGGGTTCTGAAATAAATAGGGAGAGGGGGGAGGCGGATAGAGGAGAGGATAGGTGGAGAGGAGGCAGACAAGTCGAAGAAGTGTCTCCCCCATTTCTGATGAAGGGTTTAGGCCCGAAACGTCAAGTTTTCCTGCTCCTATGATGCTGCTTGGCCTGCTGTGTTCATCCAGCCCCACGCCTTGTTATCTGGAATTTGATATTTACCTGTTTACTTGATTCTTTTCTCAAAAGCTGTCTTGTGACTGATTGGTGGGCTTCCAGCTTCAACTTCACTGAATGACAGAATTAAAACAATGTAGAAGGAGGCCATTTGGCCTATCGTACCTACACTGGTTCTCTATATCCTGCCCTTTCCCCATATCTGTGTGCAACATTTCTATCCAAACAATCACTCTATGCCTTCTTGAATGCTTTAATGAACCTGCCCCAAGATATACTGGCAAGTGGGTCTAGGTCACATTGGGGTGCCTGGTTAACAATGATGTGTGGGACCGAGAGGTCTGCTTCCATGGTCTATGACTCTATGATCTGCTTCAACACATTTCCAGGCAATGCATTCCACACCATAACTGCATTCTGTGTCAAAACGTTCACTCAGCTGTTGCCAGAGATGGCGCAGTGTGGCTCTAAATTTGGGGATGAATAAGCTCAGGTTTTTTGTTTAGAGCAGAGGTATTTGAGGGGAGACCTGATAGAGATGTATAAGATTATGAGGGGCATGGACAGGATGAATAGAAAACAGCAATTCCCCTTCGGTGAAGGGTCTATAGGTGAGGGGTAGGAGGTTTAGAGGAGTTTTGAGGAATTTGTTCTCACCAGAATGTGGTGGGAATCTGGAATACACAGCCTGGGAGGGTAGTTGAGGCAGGAAACATAAGAACATTCAAGGCTATTAGGCAAATTCTGGAAAGTGGGATTAGCATGGAAAGAAAGCGTAGGTTCAATGGGCTGAAAGGCCGCTTCTCTGCTGAGTGACTATAACTCTGTGATGATGACGCATTATCCTTGTTTCATTTGCACCTCACTTTAAACATGTGCTCAACCACTCTTATTTCTCTTACAATCAGAAAACATTCAAACATTCCACAGCATCTTTTTATATCAAACCATCTAATATTCCATTAAATCATCAACAGCCTTACATATTCTCTTAGACCCATCTTGCATCTGCTATTTTCTATCAAAGAACCAAAGACCCACTACCCACTATGGACAGGTCCAATGTCATATACAAGATTCCCTGCAGAGACTGTGACAAACACTACATTGAACAAAAAGGAAGGAAATTAACCACAAGGGTACACGAACATCAACAAAAAGACATGACCAATACTCACTCATCTCCATCCACATGGATAAGGAAAACTACCAATTCGATTGTGACAACACCAGGATCCTGGGACAGGAGAAGCAGAGACAGGCACGGGAATTCCTAGAAGCCTGGTTCTCCATGAAGAAAACCATCAATAAACACATAGAGCTCGATCCCACATACACTCCATTGCAAAGGAAAACCGGAAGTGAGGTAATCCAGTTCAACGGGCAACAGAGTTTAAATGACCGATGGGAAAACACATCAGCGCTTCATCGGAAGCTGCACTGATGATGTTACCCAGCAGGGTAATGAAACGTCTGCGGATCAACAAACCAGCTCGGCGAGACAACCAACCACAACATCCACGACCTGAGCTACAAATCTACTCCAAAACCTTTGGTGGGACTACTTTAGTTTGGGATGAAAGTTGGCATGGACTGGCTGGAACAAAGGGTCTGTTTCTGTGCTGTATGGATTTATGACTATATAAATGGGTTGGCTGTGCTGAAACAGCCCATGTGGTGACAGGCCCTGGGGTATAGAGGTGAGTAAAGGACATGGGAAATATTCGGGGTCTAAAATTATTGAACTCGATGTTGAGCCCTAAAGGTTATTCTTCAGTTTGGCTTCTCCTCGATCAATATCAAGCTCACAGCTTGGCTTAAGAACTTAAGAACTAGGAGCAGGAGTAGGCCATCTGGCCCCTCGAGCCTGCTCCGCCATTCAGACAATAGACAATAGACAATAGGTGCAGGAGTAGGCCATTCGGCCCTTCAAACCAGCACCACCATTCATTATGATCATGGCTGATCATCCACAATCAGTATCCTGTTCCTGCCTTATCCCCACAATCCTTGATTCCATTATCTATAAGAGCTCTATCCATCTCCTTCTTGAAAGTATCGAGAGACTTGGCCTCCACTGCCTTTTGGGGCAGAGCATTCCATATATCCACCACTCTCTGGATGAAGAAGTTTTTCCTCAACTCTGTTCTAAATGGCCTACCCCTTATTTTTAAACTGTGTCCTCTGGTTCTGGACTCACCCATCAGCGGAAACATGGTCCCTGCCTCCAGAGTGTCCAATCCCTTAATAATCTTATACGTCTCAATCAGATCCCCTCTCATCCTTCTAAACTCAAGTGTATACAAGCTCAGTTGCTCCAATCTTTCAACATATGATAGTCCCGCCATTCCGGGAATTAACCTTGTGAACCTATGCTGCACTCCCTCAATAGCAAGAATGTCCTTCCTCAAATTTGGAGACCAAAACTGCACACAATACTCCAGGTGCGGTCTCACCAGGGCCCTGTACAGCCACAGAAGGACCTCTTTGCTCCTATACTCAATTCCTCTTGTTATGAAGGCCAGCATGCCATTAGCTTTCTTCACTACCTGCTGTACCTACACGCTTGTTTTCATTGACCGATGTACAAAAACACCGAGATCTCATTGTACTTCCCCTTTAGCTAACTTGACTCCATTTAGGTAGTAATCTGCCTTCCTGTTCTTGCCACCAAAGTGGATAGCCTCACATTTGTCCACATTAAACTGCATCTGCCATGCATCTGTCCACTCACCTCACCTGTCCAAGTCACCCTGTATTCTCATAACATCCTCCTCACATTTCACGCTGCCACCCAGCTTTGTGTCATCAGAAAATTTGCTAATATTACTTTTAATGCCTTCATTCATATCTTTAATGTATACTGTAAACAGCTGCGGTGTCAGCACCGAACCTTGCGGTACCCCACTGGTCACCGCCTGCCATTCCGAAAGGGACCCATTTATCACTACTCTTTGCTTCCAGTCAGCCAGTCAATTTTCAATCCAAGTCAGTATTTTGCCCCCAATACCATGTGTCCTAATTTTGCTCACTAATCTCCTATGTGGGACTTTATCAAAGGCTTCCTGAAAGTCCAGGTACATCCACTGGCTCTCCCTAGTCCATCTTCATAGTTACATCCTCAAAAAATTCCAGAAGATTTGTCAAGCAGGATTTCCCCTTCGTAAATCCATGCTGACTCTGCCCTATCCTATTACTGCTATCCAAATGAGTTTTAATTTCATCTTTTATAACTGACTCCAGCATCTTTCCCACCACTGATGTCAGGGTAACCGGTCTATAGTTCCCTGTTTTCTCTCTCCCTCCTTTCTTGAAAAGTGGGACAACATTAGCCACCCTCCAATCCGCAGGAACTGATCCTGAATCTTTGGAACATTGGAAAATGATTACCAATGCATCCATGATTTCTAGAGCCATCTCCTTAAGTACCCTGGGATGCAGACCATCAGGTCTCGGGGACTTATCAGCCTTCAGACCTAACAGTCTGTTCAACACCATTTCCTGCCTAATATAAATTCCCTTCAGTTCATCCATTTCCCTAGGTCGTTCAGCCACTACTACACCTGGGAGATTGTTTGTGTCTTCCTTAGTGAAGATAGATCCAAAGTACCTATTCAACTCTTCTGCCATTTCCTTGTTCCCCATAATAAATTCACCCGTTTCTGTCTTCAAGGGCCCAATTTTAGTCTTAACCATTTTATTTCTTTTCACATACTTAAAAAAGCTTTTACTGTCCTCCTTTATATTTTTGGGTAGTTTGCCTTCGTACATCATTTTTTCTCCACGTATTGCCTTTTTAGTTATCTTCTGCTGCTCTTTAAAAGTTTCCCAGTCCTCCGGCTTCCCGCTCATCTTTGCTATGTTATACTTCTTCTCGTTTATTTTTATACAGTCCTTAACTTCCCTCGTCAGCCACGGCCGCCCCTGCCTCCCCTTGGGATCTTTCTTCCTCTTTGGAATGAACTGATCCTGCACCTTCTGCATTATATCCAGAAATACCTACCATTGTTGTTCCACTGCCATCCCTGCTCGGGTATTGCACCATTGAACTTTGGCCAACTCCTCCCCCATAGCTCCATCGTTCCCTTTGTTCAACTGCAATACTGACACATCCAATTCTCCCTTCTCCGCCTCAAATTGCAGATTAAAACTTATCATATTCTGGCCACTACCTCCTAATGGCTCCTTTACTTCGAGGTCCCTGATCAAATCCGGTTCATTGCACAACACCAGATCCAAAATTGCCTGCTCCCTGGTAGGCTCCGGTACAAGCTGTTCTAAGAATCCATCTCGGAGGCATTCCACAAATTCCCTTTCTTGGGGTCCAGTACCATCCTGATTCTCCCAGTCTACCTGCATGTTGAAATCCCCCATAACAACTGTAGTAATACCTTTGCGACATGCGAAATTCAACTCCTGATTCAACTCACATCCTACATCCAGACTACTGTTTGGGGGCCTGTAGATAACTCCCATTAGGGTCTTTCTACCCTTAGAATTTCTCAGCTCTATCCATACAGACTCTACATCTCCTGATTCTATGTCCCCCCTCGCAAGGGACTGAATATCATTCCTCACCAACATGGCCACCCCACCCCCTCTGCCCGTCAGTCTGTCCTTTCGATAGCACGTATAGCCTTGAATATTCATTTCCCAGATCCTGTCCACTTGAAGCCACGTCTCAGTTATCCTTTATCCTTTAATAAGATCATGGCTGATCTTTCAGACTCAGCTTCACTTACCCACCCACTCACCATAATCCTTAATTCCTTTACTGTTCAAAAATTTATCTAGCCTTGCCTGAGAAACATTCAGTGAGGTAGCTTCAACCGATTCACTGGGCAGGGAATTCCACAGATTCACAACCCTTTGGGTGAAGAAGTTCCTCCTGACCTAAGTCCTACATCTGCTTCCCTTTATTTTGAGGTGATGCGCTCTAGTCCTAGTTTCACCTGCTAGGGGAAACAACGTCCCTGCCTCCACCTTATCTATTCCCTTCATAATCTTATATGTTTCTATAAGATCTCCCCTCATTCTTCTGAATTTCAATAAGTATAAGCCCAGTCTACTCAGTCTCTCCTCATAATCCAACCATCTCAACTCTGGAATCAACTGAGTGAATCTCCTCTGCACCCCCTCCAGTGCTAGTATATCCCTTCTCAAGTAAGGAGACCAAAACTGCACACAGTACTCCAGGTGTGGCCTCACCAGAACCCTATACAGCTACAGCATAGCCTCCCTGTTTTTAAACTCCATCCCTTGAGCAATGGCAGACAAAATTCCATTTGCCTTTTTAATTACCTGCTGCATCTGCAATCCCACCTTCAGCGATTCATGTACAAGGACACCCAAGTCCCTCTGCACAGAAGCGTGCTGCAATTTTTTACCATTGAAAACATAGTCCATTTTCCTGTTATCGCTACCAAAATGGATGACCTCACACTTATCAACATTGTACTCCATGTGCTAGACCTTTGCCCACTCACTTGGACTATCTATATCCCTCTGCAGACTTTCAGTGTCTTCTGCACACTTTGCTCTACCACTCATCTTAGTGTCATCTGCAAATTTTGACACACTACACTTGGTCCCCAACTCCAAATCATCTCTGTAAATTGTAAACAATTGCGGTCCCAACACTAATCCCTGAGACACACCACTAGCCACTGACCGCCAAACAGAAAAACACCCATTTACCCCTTTTCATTGCTTTCTACTGGTCAACCAATCCTCTATCCATGCTAATACATTACCTGTAATACCGGGCAACTTTATCTTATGTAGCAGCCTTTGGTGTGGCACCTTGTCAAATGTCTTCTGGAAATCCAGATACACCACATCCACAGGTTCCCCATTGTCCACCATGCAAGTAATGTCGTCAAAGAATTCCACCAAATTAGTTAAACATGACCTACCCTTCATGAACCCATGCTTGGTGTTCCCAGTGGGACAATTTGTATCCAGATGTCTTGCTATTTCTTCCTTAATGATAGATTCAAGCATTTTCCCCACTACCGAAGTTAAGCTAACTGGCCTGTCGTTACCTGCTTTTTGTCTACTTCCTTTTTTAAATGGTGGCGTCACGTTGGCTGTTTTCCAATCTGTGGGAGCCACCCCAGAGTCCAGTGAATTTTGGTAAATAATTACTAGTGCATTTGCAATTTTTCCCATCACCTCTTTTAGTATGCTGGGATGCATTTCATCACAGCCAGGAGACTTGTCTACCTTTAGCCCCCATTAGCTTGCCCAGCACTGCCTCCTTAGTGATAATGATAGTTTCTAGGTCCTCACCTACTAGAACCTTCTTGCCATTAGTTTTCGGCATGTTATTTGTGTCTTCCACTGTGAAGACCGACACGAAATAACTGTTCAATGTCTTGGCTATTTCCTCATTCCCAGCTATTAAATTGGCCTTCTCATCATCTAAAGGACCAATGTTTACCTTCGCCACTCTTTTACTATTTACATATTTATAGAAACTATTGCTGCCTCTTTTTATATTCTGAGCTAGTTTACTCTCATAATCTATCTTACTTTTCTTTATAACTTTTTTTGTGGCTTTCTGTTGGCCTTTAAAGATTTCCCAGTCTACTAGTTTCCCACTACTCTGCTTTTTTGTATGTGTTTTCTTTCAATCTGATACTTTCCTTTATTTCCTTAGACATCCATGGCCGGCTCTGTCTTTTCCTACCGTTCTTCCTTATCACTGGAATATACTTCTGCAGATCACTGTGAAAAATTGTTTTGAACGTCCTCCATTGAACTTCAATTGACCCACCATAAAGCTTTTGCTCCTATTCTACCTTAGCTAACTCCTTCCTCATTCCTTCATCGTCTCCTTTGTTTAAGCACAGGACATAGGTACTGGATTTAACCTTCTCATGCTCCATCTGTATTTTCAATTCGACCATACTGTGATCTCTCCTTCCGAGAGGATCTCTAACAGTGAGATCATTAATTATTCCTGTGACATTACACAGGAATAGATCTAGGATAGCTTGCTCCCTCGTAGGTTCCATTACATATTGTTCAAGGAAATTATCACGGATGCATTCCATAAACCCCTCCTCAAGGCTGCCATGACTGATCTGGTTTGACCAATCGATATGTAGATTAAAATCCCCGATGATAATTGCTGTACCATTTTTACATGCATTAGCAATTTCTATGTTTATTGCCCGCCCCACCACGATGTCGTTATTTGGTGGCCTATAGACCACAGCTATCAGTGACTTCTTCTCCCTGCTATTCCTAATTTCCACCCAAATAGATCCAACCTTTTGTTCAGTAGAACCTATATCATCTCTTACTACCGCCCTGATTTCATCCTTAAAAATCAGAGCCAACACCAGCTCCCTTACCTTCCTGTCTGTCCTTCCGAACAGTTTGATACCCCTGGATATTTAACTCCCACTCATGACCATCTTGTAACCATGTCTCTGTAATGGCCACTAAATCATACCCATTTGCCATGATTTGCACCGTCAACTCATCCACCTTGTTTCGAATGCTCCAAGCATTCAGACAAATTGCCCTTATGCCAGTTTTTGCACCTTCTTTTTGGGTCCTATTACCTCCATTACTAATAACTCTTGAGTTCTCCTTCCCTTTAACTTTTTTCCTAATTTTCAATGGAGTTGAAGCTTCCTCATCATCTGCTAACCTGCTGCTTTGCCTTACATTAATTGTTATTCTCTCTCTACGCTCACTTCTCCCTTCCCCCCTACTTACTAGTTTACTAGCATCAAGCCACCTGATGAAAGAAAACAGATTGGTGTGCAAATTCAAATAAAATGGGTTTCCTCAGTCCTTGAGATAAAAGGTACTGCAGATGCTGGAGAATCCGAGATAACAAGGTGTGGGGCTGGATGAACACAGCAGGCCAAGCAGCATCACAGGAGCAGGAAAACTTGACGTTTCGGGCCTAAACCCT
>JAHRHZ010000250.1:3035887-3071691 GCA_024137785.1 Ginglymostoma cirratum
AAATTTCTGATGAAGGGTTTAGGCCCGAAACGTCAAGTTTTCCTGCTCCTGTGATGCTGCTTGGCCTGCTGTGTTCATCCAGCCCCATGCTTGTTATCCCTTCCTCAGTCCTTACTTGGGTTTGGGCCTACATGGCAACTAAGCCTGAAGAGGTGAGGATTTTTTCAGGGTGGCAGTAAAATTGATTCCCAAGCATTCTGCCAATCTTCGATTCTCAGTATTCCCATCGTGCAAAATCAGCAGGCTAGGAGAAAATTGCATCTCACCAAAGAACAAAGAGAGACAAAGAACAAAACAGCATAGGAACAGGCCATTTCGCCCTTCAAGCCTGTGCTGACACGTTTTGCCCTTCCATAGTAAAACTGTCTCCATTTACATGATCCATATCCCTCTATTCCCTTCCATTTGTCCAGGTGCTTCTTGAGTGCCGTTATTGTGTCTGCTTCCACCACCTCCTCTGGCAGTGCGTTCCAGGCTCTCCCTACCTTTTGTGTGAAAAACCTGCCTCGTACATCTTTTCTAAATTTTCCTTCCTGCACTTTGAACCTGTGACCCCTAATAATTAACCCCTCCACCCTGGGAAAAAGCCTCATACTTTCCACTCTATCCATGTCATTCACAATCTTATAAACTTCTACCAGGCCGCCCCTCAACCTTCTGTGTTCCACTGAAAGCAAACCCAGACTATCCAACCTTTCTTCACAGCTAAAATCCTGCATACAGTCAATACCCTGGTAAACCTTTTCTGTGTCCTCACCAAAGCTTCCACATCCTTCTGGTAGTCTGGTGACTGATGTTTCTGCTGACTCCCATCGATGTTCCCTTTTCTGTCTGCGATGTAACTCACTCCAACTGTCAAGCTGGGCACCGCTGGGAGCGAAATTAAACATTTTTAAAAATTACTTCTCCAGCTGCATGAGAGATTAAGTGCAGCAGAGTTCTGAAAATTACCTTCAGAAATAATTTGTAAAACAAGCCTTGCAACATGGCACACTTATCTCGTGAAATAACTCGCAAATTACAGGGATTTTTCGATTAATATCTTACATTGATACAGCACTTTGCACATCCACAGCGCATAGCAACTTATTTTAATGAAGTTGTGTTGAAGTGTGGCCAATGTCGTAATGTAGGGAAATGCAGCAGCTAACTCATGCACAGCAAGATCCCAGGTGCAGCAGTTAGAGAATTGCCAAATGCTTTGTTCTTGGTTGTTTTGAGGGTCTAACAGACCCTTCAGTCCACCTCGTCCATGCTGACCAAATATTCTAAATTAATCTAGTCCCATCTGGCAGCATTTAGCCCATATCCCTCTGAACCTTTCCTGATTCCTATCATTATTATTCCAATGTGTATCATTTTTTTTCTGCCTGATTTTCTCATCAATACCCTTAGTTATCCAGGGTACTCTCATTTTGGATACACCGTATTTACTTCTCAAGGACATGTACCTAGCTTCTAGCCTATTCATCTCCCTTTTGAAATTTTTCTAGTTTTCACTAACTGTTTTATACATCAAAATGCATTTCCAACCAACAAACCTGCTGCCTGACTTGCAGCAGGCTTGTTGGGGTGGTGAGTGGGTGACAATAAGATCAAAGATTGGTTCTGACACCCTTCACCGTCCAACAGCTCGAACCATTCAGCTCAACATGTGGGCGAGAGATCCGAAGGCTGTTGTGTGCCTGAGAAATTGCAGATTGAAACAGGATAAGGGAAATGAAACAATTGGAATAAACACCTACTGAAATAGAAATTCAGTAGGTGGCACTATGGTGTATGCTGAAGATTCCCAAATCTCAGGTGAGTGATAGGAGCTTTAGTATTCATAAGCACAAAGTGAAGTTTTACGCAGCTTGCCAGAGTACAATTGAAACAGCCTCTTCATTCAGGATTGTGCTTGTTGAACCCTTCAAAACTGTATGTCCGCTAATGTCTGATATTCTATCCTTCCGTGGATATGAGATAATACAGTCAATGTGAGCTCAGCTGGATCCCACTGTCTCTCCCAGATTTACTTCAGCATTATAGGCCTGTTCAAACTGAAGTCCCAGAGGGTAAAGCAAGGTCTACTTCAAATAATTTACTGGTACTGGAGTGTTTTAAAAGGATTCAAATTTTCTCAGTACGTTGTTTACTGTATGGTACATTCGAAGTGCAGCATCTGTGAAATGAGAAGTGTTTTATCACATAATTGTGAGTTGATGTTGTCTAATTATAGTTTTCACTGTCAGTGGCTGTGACAGTGTATTTAGTGAGAGGGACAGATTAAAATTCATTGGATTCAGTCTTTAATGAGACCAATTACCTTTACCAACAGACCTGATATTTTCAAAAGATCACAGTCAAAAATCATTGTTTCTTATGCAAGCCCAGGAATATCTACAGAATCTCATCACCCGCTGACCATCAAGAGGCATCAAGCCCTTCACCAAATATTCCTTCAAATAATTGCCTCAAAGCTATGTTCATTGCCTTGCTATTTTTCCACTGATGCTCCTGTCTCTGAGTTTGTATGTTTTTGTTGGAATTAATACAATGATATGCTTAAGAATACTTTTGCTCTGTTTAATCAACACTAGATAGTTGGATTAAAAAAAGTGATTAGAAAAGTGCTGAAATTAAATTTCTCAATATCTGTAACAAATGTTTTCACACTTCCAAATATAATCTCCCTTATTTTACCAAAGGCAAAAAAACTTTATTAAAATACTGGGATAAGGAATTTGAAGTGTGAGTCTAATGTTCAGTCTTGGGGAGTGAGGGAACCTCCCTTCTGGTGAGGAAGATGAGGAGGCAGTAGGACTACGCACCTTGAGTAGGTGAACATAAGAACCAGAAGAAGGAGTGGGCCATCTGGCCCCTCGAGCCTGCTCCGTCATTCAATAAGACCATGACTGATCTTTTTGTGGACTCAACTCCACTTACCCTCTCGCTCACCATAACCTTTAATTGCTTTACTGTTCAAAAACCTATCTATCTTTGTCTTAAAAATAATGAATGAGGTTAGCCTGAACAGCTTCACTGAGCAGGGAATTCCACAGATTCACAACCCTTTGAGTGAAGAAGTTCCTCCTCAGCTCAGTCCTAAATCAGTTCCCCTTTATTTTGGGGCTATGCCTCCTGGTTCTAGTGGAAACAAGATCCCTGCTTTTATTTTATCTATTCCCTTCAAGGTTTTATATGTTCAATAACATCTCCCCGTCCATTCTAAATTGCAGTGAGTATGGTCCCAGTCTACTCAATGGAAGGCAAACAGCGCAGGCCCTCAAGGACGAGGAAGGGCTGATCACATGCACCTTGTGTGGAGTTCACCCGCTGTCAGAGATATTCTCACACAACCATGCTTCATGTAATGGGATCTTGCCGTGCTTTTGAGAGCTGAATATTAGATGCTTGGCTACACAAAGAGGAGGCCAAGACTAACTGGAAAAAAAAACCCTGCCCTTCTCCAAAGTTGTGTGTGGGATACTTTTTATTCATTCAAAAGGAGAGATGAGGTTCTGTTCCATGCCTTATCCAAAAGACAGATGAATAGGTCCAAAAGTATCAGAGATAATAGGTACTGCAGATGCTGGAGAATCCGACATAACAAGGTGTGGAACTGGATGAACACAGCAGGCCAAGCAGCATCATAGGAGCAGGAAAGCTTGACGTTTCGGGCTAAAGGTATGTTTTCCATATTTTTGTAAAATGCTCTTCAACTCCCCTGACATTAAACTAAGGCCTTACCTGCCCTCCAGTATAAGTCAACAATGCTTCAAGTACAAGATAGATCAAGGACATTCTCCTGATCTACTGGATGACATTAAGACCACATTAATTTCCACAACTGTATCTCAGTTTTTGTTTGTGGTACCCTATTTTACTGCCATGTTTTCTAGTTGCTACGCTTCATGAGAAAATCCTTACTCATGCAGCTCTTTACTGGGACATCTTCACAACCTTTATGTTTCTTCAAAGTCAATGAGTTATGCTCATCATTATTATTTTTGTTTTTACAGGACAAATACAAATACATGTTAGTTTTAAGCCATCTTGAGGACATCACTCCAATCCTATACCTCAGATGAGCTCTCCATTTCTAAGATTATAAATCCTTGCAGAAGTTAATTTCCATCTATCTCTGAGATCGTGACTCTGTTTCAGTTACATAAACAACATTCAGGAATTCCCTCACTAAACCCCCCTTTCTCACCAACTGCCTTTCTTCCAGTCAAACATGTTTAAAAATGCATTTCTTAAACTGAACTCTTGGTTCAGCTCTTCTTAATGTTCTTCCACTGGTCTTTATTTTAATTAAGTCTGTGTGATATCTTCTGTGATGATATTGACACAAGTTAGATTTCCGACTTATCAAGAGAATTAAAAAGAGAAGGCTGCATTGTCAGAGATACCAAAATGTTTAGGACACTTAGAACATAGAACAGTACAGCACAGGAACAGGCCCTTCAGCCTATCATTTCAGCACCGACCATGATGCCATTCTAAACTAATCCCATCTGCCTGCATATGGTTTGTATCCCTCTATTCCCTGCCTATTCATGTGTTTGTCTAAAAGTCTGTTAAACATTGCTATCATGTCTGCTTCTACTATCTCCTCTGGCAGTGTGTTGCAGGTATTTATCACTGTCTGTGCAAAAAAACTTGACTTGCACAACTCCTTTGAACTTTACTCTCTCGCCCTTAAGCTATACCATCTAGTATTTGACATTTTCACCCTGGGAGAAAGGTCCAACCAGCAAAGCAGATTCAATGGGCCGAATGGTCATATGGTATGCTTCCTTTGTCTACCATGGTGACAATATCCTCAGCTGTTCTAGACCCCTGTAAAACTCACTCCCTAAACCTCTTCGCCTCTTCCTGAGTCTTTAAGACACTCCTTAGAATCTACCCCTTTGACCAAGTATTTTTGTTACCTGTTCTAATAGCTCCTTGTTTGGTTTTTTTGTACAATTTTGTATTATTGCTAGCCTGTGAAATGTCTCAGGGTATTGGACCCTAATTGATGTAAAAATCTGAATCTGCGAATTGCCTCTTTGTAAACAGCCTCTGCTATTGACACAACCATTTTACTCTCAAGATTAGTTGTGGAAGCAGCAATGGGCCTTTTCTCTTCAGCAGAGTGTTCAGGGTATACCTGAGAGTGCTTTTGTTAGCTCCCGAGATGTGCGTGATGTAGTACTGAAGGATTGTACACTTTGATTCCAGCTCTTTTTTTTTTAATTTGTTCACTTGATATGGGCATTAATAGGGAGGCCATTTATTCCCTATCAGCTACATGGGTCTGGAGCCACATGTATATGTTACTTAAACCAGCTTCTTATTCCAGACTTTGCGAAATCTAGACCTCAACAGTTGCTATGGCGGGATTTGAACCCATGTTCCCACAGCATTAGCCTGAGTCTAACAACTGCCAGTGACATTACAGATATGCCATCACCCCACCTCTTCGTAAACTACAAGCTGTTGTATGTTTCTCTCGCATGTGGGAATAGTTTAATTTGGGAAACTTAGTCGGCATGGACGAGTTGGACCAAAGGGTCTGTTTCCGTGCTGTAGGACTCTATGACTCAAAGGATGGGCAATAAATTCTGACCAGCCAGCAATACACACTTTCCACAAATGAATAAATGAAGAGAAAAAAGTGGGAAGATCAGAAGGAATATTATAAATGCCAAAACAACAGCAGAAATTCAGAATAACAAGGTGTAGAGCTGAATGAACACAGCAGGCCAAGCAGCAAGCTTGGACCCTGACGGAAAGCTGATGTTTCGGGCCTGGACCCTTCTTCAGAAATGGGGGAGGGGAAGAGGGTTCCGAAATAAATAGGGAGAGAGGGGGAGGCGGATAGAGGATGGATAGAGGAGAAGATAGGTGGAGAGGAGACAGACAGGTCAAAGAGGCGGGGATGCAGCCAGTAAAGGTGAGTGTAGGTGGGGAGGTAGGGAGGGGGTAGGTCAGTCCAGGGACGTCAGACAGGTCAAGGGGGCAGGATGAGGTTAGTAGGTAGGAGATGGGGTTGGGGCTTGAGGTGGGAGGAGGAGATAGATGGGAGGAAGGACAGGTTAGGAAGGCGGGGACAAGCTGGGCTGGTTTTGGGATGCGGTTGGGGGAGGGGAGATTTTGAAGCTTGTGAAGTCCACATTGATACCATTGGGCTGCAGGGTTCCCAAGCGGAATATGAGGTGCTGTTCCTGCAACCTTCCAGTGACATCGTTGTGGCACTGCAGGATGCCCAGGATGGACATGTCGTCTGAGGAATGGGAGGGGGAGTTGAAATGGTTCGCGACTGGGAGATGCAGCTGTTTGTTGCAAACTGAGCGCAGGTGTTCTGCAAAGCGGTCCCCAAGCCTCCGCTTGGTTTCCCTGATGAGGAGGAGGCCACAACGGGACAGCGGATGCAGTATACCACATTGGCAGATGTGCAGGTGAACATCTGCTTGATGTGGAAAGTCTTCTTGGGGCCTGGGATTGGGGTGAGGCGGGGAGGTGTAGAGGCAGGTGTAGCACTTCCTGCGGTTGCAGGGAAAAGTGCCGGGTGTGGTGGGGCTGGTGGGGAGTGTGGAGCGGACAAAGGAATCCCGGAGAGAGTGGTCCCTCCAGAAAGCAGACAAAGGTGGGGAGGGAAAAATGTCTTTGGTGGTAGGGTCTGATTGCAGATGGCGGAAGTGTCGGAGGATGATGTGTTGGATCCGGAGGTTGGTGGGGTGGTACGTGAGGATGAAGGGGATTCTGTTTTGGTTGTTATTGCGGGGAGGGGGCATGAGGGATGAGTTGCGGGAAATGCAGGAGACACGGTCGAGGGCGTTCTCGATCACTGAGTGGGGGAAGTTGCGGTCCTTGAAAAACGAGGACATCTGAGATGTTCGGAAGTGGAATGCCTCATCCTGGGAGCAGATCCCAGCAAATTCTGTTGTTGTTTCTGACTTTCAGCATCCACAATTCTTTTGGCTTTTTTCTTAAAAATGCAAGCTGTTTTAGTTATTTAAACAGACATGTGAATAGGCAGCAAACAGAGGTATATGGACCATATGTAGGCACATGGGATTAAATTAGAATAGCTTCATGGTCAACACACACATAGTGGGCTGAATAGCCTGTTCCTGTGCTGGGCTGTTCTATGTTCTATGTTCTTAGAAAGATTCTAGAAGTATATACTCAATTGAACGTTAAGGCCGTCACCTTTCAGCCTCTTGTCTCAAAAGAAATCATTGTGCCTCAGTGCTTTTGGGAGTTCTCTTCACATAGAAATCATTGGAAGAAGGAATGGTATCAACAGAATAGAGATTTATTTCGATAATTTTTTACACAGTGAGAAATGGAAGTGGTTGTGCCCCTGAATACAATGACGGAATTGTCTCCAGGTGGTAAAGAGTACAATTCTGACATTTCAATTGCAATTAATGTCCCAGTTTCATTCGGCTGTGAAATAAACGTGGAGTCACTGCAATTCCCCAAAGATGAGGGTTCAAAGCTTGTACTTTGGGGGTGGCACAAACATATAACATGAGGCATTGCATTTGTGCATAAACATCAAATTAATATTTCCATTAATTTGTAAATGTATCGAGCAATGGATAGTGAGAGGTCTTCTTGTTGTGATAAGGAATTTATTTTCCAAAGAGCTACAGGGCTTAAAAATAACTCCTAAATCCACAAGCTCATAGATTTATGATTAGGTAACACTGCAAAATGATAGTTTGTAAGCCCAGATCAAACTGGATTATCCACACTTCAAGTATCATATTATTTGGATTTGTCTGATTTTTGAACCCCTAGCCTTCGGTGAACGGAGATGCAGAGCCAAATTAATCTCTGGTAAGGTGATGAATAGGAACATCCAGAATTCATTTAATCAATTCAAAGACAACTTTATGTGAGCACAAGATAATGGTTCTGAAAGGGTTAATATTGGACACTGCATTCAGCTCCAGGCAATCTGACGGTGTCTGCCATTTCGCCTTGGAGGGGAATCGCTTCCTGATCTCAAAGGGTCATCTGCATCTCTCAAATGATAATTTCAAATAGCTAATGTAACTTATACCCGCTTCAATAAACTCAGTTTTGTTAAGATTGTAACAACATTATTTTCTTACATAACAAGCATGGGGCTGGATGAACACAGCAGGTCAAGCAGCATCATAGGAGCAGGAAAGCTTGACGTTTTGGGCCCACACCCTTCATCAGAAATGGGGTGGGGGGAAGGAAGAGAGTTCTGAAATAAATAGGGAGAGAGGGGGAGGCGGATAGAAGATGGATAGAGGAGAGGATAGGTGGAGAGGAGGCAGACAAGTCGAAGAGGCGGGGATGGAGCCAGTAAAGGTGAGTGCAGATGGGGGGGTAAGGAGGAGATAGGTCAGTCCAGGGAGGACGGACAGGTCAAGGGGTCGGGATGATGTTAGTAGATAGGAGATGGGTGTGTGGCTTGGGGTGAGAGGAAAAACAGGTTAGGGAGGTGGAGATGAGCTGGGCTGGTTTTGGGATGCGGTTGCGGGAGGGGAGATTTTGAAGCTTGTGAAATCCACATTGATGCCATTGGGCTGCAGGGTTCCCAGGCTGAATATGATTTGCTGTTCCTGCAGCCTTCGGGTGGCGGCACTGTGGCATTGTAGGAGGCCCAGGATGGACATGTCATCTCAGGAATGGGAGGGGGAGTTGAAATGGTTCGCGACTGGGAGATGCGGTTGTTTGTTGCGAACGGACTTCACAAGCTTCAAAATCTCCCCTCCCCCAACCGCATCCCAAAACCAGCCCAGCTCATCTCTACCTCCCTAACCTGTTTTTCCTCTCACCTATCCCCTCCTCCCACCTCAAGCCCCACCCCCATCTCCTATCTACTAACATCATCCCGCCCCCTTGACCTGTCCGTCCTCCCTGGACTGACCTATCTCCTCCCTACCCCCCTACCTACACTCACCTTTACTGGCTCCATCCCCGCCTCTTTGACTTGTCTGCCTCCTCTCCACCTATCCTCTCCTCTATCCATCCTCTATCCGCCTCCCCCTCTCTCCCTATTTATTTCAGAACCCTCTTCCCCTCCCCCATTTCTGATGAAGGGTCTAGGCCCGAAACGTCAAGTTTTCCTGCTCCTATGATGCTGCTTGACCTGCTGTGTTCATCCAGCCCCACACCTTGTTATCTCAGATTCTCCAACATCTGCAGTACCTTTTATCTCTGATATTATTTTCTTACATGAATGGTTCATGAATGAGTACGCTGTTTCTGTTTGCTTGAGGATCTCTGGTGAGTCTCTTTAAAGCTGAACTATAATAAACAGCATAGGGTAACATCCAGGCACAGCCAGATCCAGGACAGGCAGCCTGTGCCCGGTGGTAATGTGACAACACCTAGTTATTTAGCTTATTTGCACTTAAATTTTTTAAACCAACACAACTCCAAATGCGAGAATACTTTCCCATTTTACCAAACTCTCATATGTCACATGTTAAAATCATAGGTTTTGGGTAATACTACATTTGTTACACAAAGATAGAAATTGCAAAATTTACATGTCCAGAATTGCAAGAGTTCAGCTATCATTGTGGTGATGTGACAACTGTTCCAGATCTTGTGGAGGTATAACCTTCTGGAAGTGTGGGTCATGCCCTTGTCTGTTCTTGGTCCACAGTGTTTTAATTGTTGTCCTGATGTTCTATCACACTGTCATCATGTGGGTGTGTTCTTTCGTCTCCATGGTACACCATTGGCTTATTGTACACCTTCCTCTATTGTACCCTTCTAGAACAAAAGGGCTAAGGGCTGGAAAATTTTAAACAGAGATGAGGATGAATTACTTCTCTCAAAGGACCATAAATCCTTTCAGAATAAGGGACTGATGGAATCTCAAGAGTGTATGGAAGTTCTCTAGGTCACTGCGGCTGGTGGCTCAATACTTGTCACACTTTCTTACAAATGTTTCAATAGCACCATTAATCCCTGACCAAAAGACCACACTTGGCAGTTGTTTCATTCACTCTATGTCCATTATTTCCATGGTGTAGTAATGAAACTAGCCAAGCGCTTCACTCACAAATCTCTATTTGCATTTGAAGATGATGCTTTGACAGATACTGAGCTCATCTCCAGAAAGTCACAGGCATCTGAAAGTGTCAGGCATAGTAAAAGCGAACTATTGCAGATTCTGGAAATCTGAAAAACAAATACAAAGTGGCACAGAAAGTCAGCAGGTCTGGCAGCTACTACGGAGACATGTTTCAAATCCAGTGACTCTTCTTTAGATCTGAGAGGAGCTGGAAAATGAGGTTTTCTTTTATGCTGGAGACAAAGAGGGAAAAGCAGTGAGGGGAACAGATAGAGAGTGTTCCCAGAACAAACGATGAAGGCAATGATAATGTGGGTAAAGGAAAGATTGAGATGTAATATCGATGAGTGTGGGGGGAAAAGAAAAAATGGGTTTGCTCTGCTGTGTACAAACATTATTGCACAAACATTATGGACCAGACCAAATCTCCTCAAAATATATTAAGAAGATAACCTTGTTTTTAAAGGGAAGTGTAAGGTGTTCTGTTCCTAATGCAACTTGATCAGTCAAAGTACCAGGTTTGAAGCAAAACACATTTTATTCCTACACTATAGTCAAAATATAAACAAAAGGAAGAAGAATTGGAATAACAACTCGATTGGAAAAATGAACAGGATAACAGATTATTTAACAACTGAATAGCAACTATTCCAATATTGTAGCATCCCATAAATATACCCTTGGCAAAAGGGAAATTCAGTAAAATAGATTTTCTCACATACAATTCTCTGGTCCAGGAGCAAAGAACACCAAGACAAAATCCTGAAAGACAGAGAGAATTCAAGCATTTTGCTGAGGCACAGAGAGGTGGACAGCAATTTCCAAACACCAACAGGTCCTGAAAGTTAAACTAAAAACCCTGGTTCTGCAGCATCTTGACCCCTTCATGCTGCTTCTAATGTTCCAACTTTAAAAAAAAAGGGCCTCACCAGCTATTACAATATTGTTGGAACCAGACCACTCGTTACCTCTGTCTCAACCTCTCTTCATAAAAATTACACGATAAAATACATCTCTTAAAGTCATGGTATTGTCACACAAGCAGATCCAGCTGGAGGAGGGTGGAACATAGAAGAAAAATGGAGTGCAGAGGTTAAACACTGACTCCAACATTGAGTCCTAGAGGCTGTAAAAAGCCGAAGCAAAAAATGAAGTGTTCTTCCTCCATTTTGTGTTGAGCTTCAGTTGAACATTGCAGCAAGACCAGAGCAGGAAGGCTAGCATGAGAGCAAGGAGATTCGCCCAAATGGCAAGCAACTGGGAGATCAGGGTCATTCTGATGGACTGAGCAGAGGTGATTAATGGAAGCTCCACACTGATAAATGTGTAATTAAGATTTCACTTCACCTGGAAGGTGTATATCGGAACATGGGCAGTGAGGAGGGAGGAAGGAGGAGGTGAATGAACAAATGTTACACCTTCTGCTTTTACGTGGGAAGATGCCACAGGACCATGAAGAAATGTTACGAGTGATGGAGGAATGGACCAGGGTGTCGTGGAAGGAGAGGCTCCTGAGAAATGCTGATAGTGGAGGGGAGGAGAAGATGTGTTAGGTAGTGACATCTTGCTGGAGGTATCGGAAAAGGTAGAGGATGATCCTCTGAACGCGGAAAGTCGTAGGATGAAAAGTTAGGAGAAGGGAAACCCTATTGTTGTTCTAGAAAGGAGGGAAAGGGGTAAGGACATACGTGTGGGAAGTAGGCCAGACATGACTAAAGATAACACAGTGTGGAGCTGGAGGAACACAGTAGGCCAGGCAGCATCAGAGGAGCAGGAAAGCTGACGTTTCGGGTCAGGACGCTTCTTCGGAAGAGGGGGCTCTGAAATAAATAGTGAGGGGGGAGGGGATGATAGCAGGTAGATAACGGAGCAGAAGACACTGTCAATCATCGTGTGGGGTGGGGGTGGACTCTTCAGTTGAGGAAAAGGAAGGTAATGTTGGAGGCAGCCAGATGGAAGGTGGCATCATCAAAACGGAGGTGACGGAGAAGGACAGATTGGGAGAATGGAATGGAATGCTTGCAGGGAGTGAGGAGGTGTAGCCAAGGTAACTGTGGGTGTTGGGGTGAATGTAATGGATATCGGTGGACAACGTATTACCAGAAATGGAAACAGTGAAGTCAAGGAAGAGAAGAGTCAGAGATGGAACAAGTAAAGGTGGGAAAAGGACGGAAATTAGTAGCATAAATAATTATCTTTTTCCAGGTCCAGATTAGAGCAGGAAGCAGCACTGGTGGAATTATGGGTAGGGGCCCGAGTAGGACTGATAAGTGGAACTCTGACATACCCCGTAAAGAGACAGGCTTAGCTGGGATTCATATGGGTACCCAGAGAGGCTCTTTTGAGTTGGAGAAAGTATGGTGATTTGGAAAAACAAGAGCAGAAATAGCTGGAAAAGATGAGCAGCATCTGTAGACAGAAAGAACGTTCACTCAACCTGAAGCATTAGCTGCTTTTTATTTTTCTCGTGCTATGGTCATATTTAGGAACTCTCAAATGATGATGCTTTGTTGACATTATGTACAGTATCAAGAAGTTGAAAACTCTAAACTATTTTAGTAATCTTTGCCTTGTGTCATAAATATTTGTCTGCCATCTTCAACTTTGCCTGGTTCACGCTGGATTCCACAACTTGAAATATAAAGGCAAAAAAAAATTGGACTTCCATTCACACAGCATGCCCTGCCCTGAAAGTGAGCCTTCACAGTGAGCTACTAGCATGAGTGAGTGAATGTTTCAATCATGCCCTTCTCTGCTTTTTCCAATTATTTTACAAATGCAACCAGGCATTTATTCTTGAAGACTGCCTTTCTGTTGCTGATATAATAAATCATGACCAAAAGATAAACCAAATAGCAATCTCTGGAAGTAATATCTTCCAAATGCTGTTCTGAAGGTAGTGACTTTGAGATTCCCTGGACAAAGACCAATATCCAAGCTGGACTTGGAGAGGAATTTAGCTCCTACGAACTTTGGATTTGATTACTGTAGTGTTAAAGTCTTGTCTAGCCATTTTGACCCCTTTTTTTAAGATTTTGGCTTTCAAACAAGTGGCATATGAATGTTGGTAAAGGGTGTCAGAGTTAACTATGTCAGTGTTTCTGGAAACATGTTTTTAGACCAGCATGCATTGGAGAGCAGATGACTAGAGGCTTCCTGATGGGTTATTGAAAGTTTGTATATATTGTGGAAATTTCATCACAGAAGAAGAAGAAAATATAAAACATTTGTTTAACAGAAGCTTGAGTGAGCAATTATCTTTTCAAATTTAGGTAAAAAGTTTTGAGTTCAGTTCACAGGAGACCCAACTGAATACTTTCTGCTCGGAAAATGTGTTTGTTCAGAGTAGTGAAGGATCTCAGTTGTATGAGTCAAAGGAAAAGACTTCACAGCTCATGGGACTGGAACTGAAAAGACGCAATTATGTTAAACATATAGATTTGATAGGGAAGGGAAATGTCTCTGGATTTTGATTAACTGTAAAGTAATGGTGTTGGATAGTTGGTGGGATTTTGTTTTGCTGGATGTTTGAAATCTTTTAAATTGTGTTATCTGTGTTTTTTTGTAATTTTTTGTGTTAAAACTTTTTTTCAAAAATGGGTGTGTGTGTGTGTGTGTGTGTGTGTGTGTGTGTGTGTGTGAGTGTGAGTGTGAGTGTGTGAGTGTGTGTGAGTGTGTGTGAGTGTGTGTGAGTGTGTGTGTGTGAGTGTGTGTGTGAGTGTGTGTGTGTGAGTGTGAGTGTGTGTGAGTGTGAGAGTGTGTGTGTGTGTGAGTGTGAGTGTGTGTGAGTGTGTGAGTGTGAGTGTGTGTGTGTGAGTGTGAGTGTGTGTGAGTGTGTGAGTGTGTGTGAGAGTGTGAGTGTGTGTGTGTGTGAGTGTGTGTGTGTGTGTGAGTGTGAGTGTGTGTGAGTGTGTGAGTGTGTGTGAGAGTGTGAGTGTGAGTGTGTGTGTGTGTGTGTGTGTGTGTGTGTGAGAGTCTGTATGTATATGACATTATGACATAGCAAAAGATGACATTGCGTTCCAATGATCCCAGTATGTGTTCTTTAGAATTCCAGATGGTGGGGCTTTTGCATTGATTCCTGCAGCAATCTTGCTTTGGAGCGTTTGTTTCCCGACTTTGTTTGAGCAAATCATGTGGATAGTTGGAAAAGTTTCTCGTTTGTTGAATTTATCAACACAATGTTCCATTCACAATGTAGAAAGCCAGTTCATCCTCTGGTTCTCTGTTTGGTTTACTTTATTGTAAACTTCACGTAGCAGCTTACATTTATGTATGCCTTTGGTATATTCTTTGTGACTGTGACTATGCTATTGTCCGTTTGTTTATGTCTTTTTGCAGTCATTTCTTGCAGAGGTGAGCCTAATGTCTTTCACCACTACACACCTTCCATAAAGCCGAAGTACAAAGGGATCTGGGAGTGCTAGTACAGGATTCTCTAAAGGTTAACTTGCAGGTTGAGTCTGTGATTAAGAAAGCGAATGGAATGTTGCCATTTATCTCAAGAGGGTTGGAATATAAAAGCAGCGATGTGCTTCTGAGACTTTATAAAGCTCTAGTTAGGCCCCATTTAGAATACTGTGTCCAATTTTGGGCCCCACACCTCAGGAAGGACATACTGGCACTGGAGCATGTCCAGCGGAGATTCACACGGATGATCCCTGGAATGGTAGGCCTAACATACGATGAACGGCTGAGGATCCTGGGATTGTATTCATTAGAGTTTAGAAGGTTGAAGGGAGATCTAATAGAAACTTACAAGATAATGCATGGCTTAGAAAGGCTGGACGCTGGGAAGTTGTTTCCGTTAGGTGGGGATACTAGGGCCCGTGGGCACAGCCTTAGAATTAGAGGGGGTCAATTTAGAACGGAAATGAGGAGACATTTCTTCAGCCAGAGAGTGGTGGTCCTGTGGAATTCATTGCCACGGAGCGCAGTGGAGGCCGGGACGTTGAATGTCTTCAAGGCAGAGATTGATAAATTCTTGATCTCGCAAGGAATCAAGGGCTACGGGGAGAGTGCGGGTAAGTGGAGTTGAATGCCCATCAGCCATGATTAAATGGCAGAGTGGACTCGATGGGCCAAATGGCCTTACTTCCACTCCTGTGTCTTATGGTCTTCTGGTCTTATAGATATTGGAATGCAGGGCACCTTTGCAGTGGGTGCTACAGACTGCACTGGCCACACAGCTTATTTGTTTGCTTTTTGCGTCTAGACCATAGCAGCAATACTGTTTGCTGTACCTAGTGCTTGCGTGTTGTGATCAAGCTACGATGGTGTTGTGTTTTCTGCCATCTGACAGTGAATCCAAGTCTTTCTATTCCTAGTCCAAGCAGTCTTAACCCTTCATTATCACCTGCTCTGACTATTTCTACAGCTTATTTGACTAATTCTGCAACTGCTTGGTCTTGCAGCATAGCTGCATGCTCTGTTTGAAATGTTTGAATTTTGAAAGCAGATCCACAGCTTTCCAGTTCATGCTTGGGACTTTACTATTAATCCTTATTTCTTTTCACTTTACATTTATCTTTGTTCACTGCTTCTGGGATTTCAGCTCTCCACTTTGTTTTCTTTCTAATTGCTAGCTTGAAACCTGTTTTCGAGGTTGTTCTGTTCGCTGCGCTCTGTTCTTGAAAACAGCAAGCTTCTCTCTCCGTTGCTTCAATTTAGACACTCTTTCACTTCGTTCAGCATTGGGCCTGATTCCTGATAGTTATTCAAATTTCAAATCAGACTTTAGTTGTGATGGATTTAAAGCAGCTATCTGCCCGCACAGACCTGGCCATCTTGGAAATATTCCTTCCCAATTTGTGAGTTTTATCTCCTTTTGTTTTCTGCACTGTAGGAACATCCTGATTGCTACTCCCCTGGCTTTCAATGTTTACAGTAAAGAAAAATCCCACTTCTGCACCATATAAAAATATTCTTGAGCTGCCTGAATATGCCTACACACATGGGGTGTGTAGATTACATTGACCTGAAGGTATGGTTAAAAGTAAAGTGCATTAGTTTCAGAGGTACGCTGTCTCATTCGAGAGGGATAACTGATGGCAGTTTAACCTAAAGAATGCCATGCCTCAGGTGAGGGGAGAGGTTGAAAAGAAGAATCCTACATGACAGTGTAGGAATTGAACCTACCCTGTTAGAACATAGAACAGTACAGCACAGGAATGGGGCCTTTGGTCCACGATGTTGTGCCAAACATGACACCAAATTAAACTAATTCCTTCTGCCTGCCCTTGGTCTATATCCCTTCAATCCTTGCATATACTTGTGCTTATCTAAAAGTCCTTTAAATGTCCCTATCATATCTGCCTCCACCACCAGCCCTGGCAGCCTACACCAGACTCCTACTTGTCCCTTTGATCATTCCCCCCCTCGCCTTAAATGCATGCTGTTAACTCTCTGTTGCAAATCACCTGTACAGCCAGCTATGTTTATGGCCAAATTAATGTATACAATGCAGAGTGACCGTCAGCACAGCCGCTGCATTGAAAGCTATGAAGCAGAATGCCTATGGCCATGTGACCACATCCAGGTACATGGCTCATGTGCATGCTGAGTTCTTAAAAGAAATAATTTCAAATAACACTACCTAAAACAGAACCTTTTCTTGTTAAGACTCACCCATTGTTGGTCCTCTACCTCTATAAATCAAATAAGTGTTTGGACTCAGTCAAGGATAGATATCGCTGTTCAATTAATTTGGTGAAAGATGAGTGGTGTTCCTATAGATGTTGCACACAAGGATTTCCAAGGAAACACACAGGACTGTTGTTGGAATTCAGCCAAAATGAAAATGTTTCAAATTCAACATTTACAGGAGAAAGGTTAACTTACATCGCATAAAGCTTGAACAGCTGTCTGTGCAGAAATGATACAGGCAACAAGATTCTCTACTGGGAGATGAGAGAGAATGATCAGCCTCATTCAGACTTGGGAGTTGGAAAATGACAAAAACACGATTTGTCTGACTTCATATCCATCATTGCTAAATGTTATACATTTTGTCAATTGAGCAATAACGATGAGATGCTAGTTTGTAACTTCCGAAAAGATCATGGTAGGGATTAGCCCCATTAAGGGAACCCCTTTAAAAAACTTCAGGATAAAACTTAGATCGCATCCAAATAAAAGTAGCATTTATGTTGCACATTTCATGACTTCAGGATGTCTGAGAACTCTTTACAGCCAAGTGAGGACTGTCGCAATGCAGAAAACATAGCAGCAAACCTGATGATTACACGAATGATATGATAAACAAAAAAAAATGCTGGAAAATCTCAACAGGTCGGGCAGAGTCTTTGGAGAGAGAAAGAGAGTCAACATTTCAATGTGGCTATTCTTCCGAGTTTCTTCAGTAATATGAGAAAAGTGAGATAATTTGTAGAGGTGGTGCTGTTCGAGGGAAAGATGTTGAATGAGGACATGGCAAGAATTGCTCTGTTCCTCTTCAAAGTAGTGTCACGGGGTCATTTACTTGAAACTTCAGACTTGGTTTCATACCTCATCCAAATCACGAGCCCTAGAACAGCACAGTGCTCAGTTTTGTATAAAATAAAAAAAACCAAAGAACTACAGATTCAGGAAATCAGAAACAAAGCAGACCCGTTCTGAAGAAGGGTCTCTGGATCTGAAATGTTAACTCTGCTTTTTCTCCACAGGTGCTGCCTATCCCACCGAGTTTTTCCAGCAATTTCTGATTTTGCCTCAGTTTTGTGTTCATTTCTCTAGAGTGGGACTTCTGACCATCTGATCAGAAGTCAGGGTGGCACCCACTGTGACAGATGCAGTTTTTAAAAATGTATCCACAGGATGTGGGCATAACTGGTTGGCACGGCATTCATTCCAATCCATAACCACCCAGAGGGCAGTTAAGAGTCAACTACATTGCTGTGGGTCTGGAGTCACATTTAGCAGAGGTGGCTGCAAGGAAGAATTTGCAGAGTGTTTTTGGGATCATTTTCTAGAGGACTCTATTGTGGATCAGGGTATTCTGGATCTGGTAATGTGTAATATGGTGCATTTATGACATGATATCGTAGAGAACAGTGACCATAACAACGTAGAACTTAGCACTTAGTTCTCAACAGTGAGGAACTTGGAAGGGAAACAGCTTAAATACCAGTAATCACATGGAAATGAGGGCAGTGTTGGCTGGAGTGTACTAGGGAAAGGAGCTTAGCAGGAAAATAAAATTGGTAACAATTACATTTTACATAGGATGTAGGCATTACTGAGAAGGTCATCTGTCAATGTCCTGCATTAATTGCTGCTGAACAAGTTGGATCTTGAGGGTAGTTAAGAGTCAACCGCATTGCTGTGGGTCTGGAGTCACATGCAGACCAGACCTGGTAGGGACAGCGTTTTCCTTCCCCAAAAAGCATTAATGAATCAGATGTTTCTTTCTTTTCCCTTTGACAATTGCCATTTAGCTCTTAATTTCAGATTTTTGTTGAATTCAAATTCCACCATCTCTCTTGGTAGCATTCAAACCCAGGTCCCTTAATCATTATCCGTGTCCCTGGATTAATAGTCTACCAATAATACCAGGAAGCCATTACCGCCCCATTGGGCCGGAGTTATTGGTCAGTGACTGGACCTGCAGCTATGTCCATTAGTGTGTAAGTATCATCTCTGCTTCAGCAGTCTGTCGAATTCCTACAAGGGTAGATTTGAGTTAGATTAGTTCCACCGGATTTAATTAAAGAGGAAAAAATAATTATATTGATAAGAAATTATGGCAATCTATATTTCCATAGGGATTGTCATTTCTGTGTTTATAGGACCGCTGTAAGTGTTGAAACAGAACTATGTATTTCTTCATTATTAAAATTCAATAATGTTTTTAATTCAAAAGAAAATCCCTGCTGGCCATGAAATTACCAGCCATACATGAAGAATAATCCAATGCTTTGTGAATATTATGCAATAATGAAGAGAGCAGCGTTTCATGTTATCAGCCCACAGGTACCAAATGAAAACATTCTGTAAAATATCATTGTCTGAAAGTAAACTGTGCAGGGTAGATTTCGTTTTGAGTTAGCAGCTTAGTGGTTTTGAGCTGTTACAACAGAAGATCACAGGATTGTTGAATCATACTGTACAGAATTGGCCCTTTCAGTCTGCACCACCAAAAATACATTAAATTTACACTAGTCCCACATTCCTTAACTCGGTCCACAGCTTTGAATGCTATGACACTCCAAGTGCTCATCCAAGTGCTTTTTAAAGATTACTTTTTAAAGTTTTCTCACCTCAGCTACACTCTCAGGTAATGCATTCCACACTCCCCACCAACCTCTGGGTGAAAAACTGTTTCCTCAAATCCCCGCTAAACCTCCCGCTTTTCACCTTAAAACTGTGCCCCGTTGTTATTGACCTTTCAACTGAGGGAAACAGCAGATTTCTATCCACCCCTGGGATCATCCTAGGAGTCAAACTTGCAACTAAGTCATGGAGGCACCTCTTCGGTTCTGAAGATACGTTACATCGGACTCATTTGAACACCTTAAGAACTTAACCAGGAGCAGGAGTTGGCCATTGAGCTCATCGAGCCTGCTCTGCCATTCAACAAGATCGTGGCTAATTTTTTCACGGATTCAGCTCCACTTACCTGCCTGCTCACCATGACCCTTAATTCTGTTACTGTTTAAAAATCTATTTCTACCTTAAACATTTTCAAAGAGGTAGCCTCGACTGCTTCACAGGACAGGGAATTCCACAGATTCACAACCCTTCGGGTGGAGAAAACTCAAAATGTTATCTCTGTTTCTATCTCTACAGATGCCACCAAACCTGCTGAGTTTCTCTGTGTTTGTTTCAGATTTCCAACATCCACAGTATTTTGCTTTCATTGCAATGAGGCATATGGTCTGATTCGCTCAGCATCCATTCAGAACGAATCATACAGGACAGAATACTGAAAGAGAGTTTCCTGAGTGTGCACTTCCCCTTCTTTTCCACCATTGCCTTCCTTTCTTTGTTTCATTCAGTACACTCCAAATCATAGGAATGTTAGACAAGGTCATAGCCCTGAAGGAGTTAACAGTGAAATTGTGCTGGTTCCACTAAAGCTGTAGGGTGGCACGGTGGCTTAGTAGTTAGCACTGCAGCCTCACAGCACCAGGGGCCCGGGTTCGGTTCCAGCCTCAGGTGACTGTCTGTGTGGAGTTTGCACATTCTCCCCATGTCTGCATGGGTTTCCTCCAGGTGCTCCGGTTTCCTCCCACAATCCAAAGATGTGCAGGCTAGGTGGATTGGCCATGCTAAATTGCCCATAGTGTTCAGGGGTGTGTGGGTTATAAGGGAATGGGTCTGGGTGGGATGCTCCAAGGATCAGTGTGGACTTGTTGGGCCAAAGGGCCTGCTTCCACACTGTAGGGATTCTAATTCTAAATTCTGATGTTACAAAAAGTCCTTGAGTGGAGATGATGCTGAGTTCTACACTAGCCCTCAGAAAGAGCAAATCTATTCTTTGACAGTCTCACAGATTGCCATTTGTTCTTCTGACAAACTAGTATATACTACCATAGCTGTATCTGTCAGCGTACACTGTAACATTAAGGCCCAAACCTATTTTGGCCATTTCATTCGTTTAGCTACCTTCTCAATAGAGATAAAATACCTGACATCTGCATTATTTAGGAACTGAGCGTAGAATCTTAATTAAATCAAATTTGGAATCCAGATCATGCTATCTTTTTCCTCCCTCTTTATTCTAAGCTTTATTTTTGCCAATTTATGTTCTCTAATTCCCTCCTGGCTTTGAGTTCAAGCTATTTTTTATTTTATGTCTCACAGTCTGTATCTTTCCTCTTGTTCCATTATCCTCCATTATTCATTTCTCGTTCTGTTCTCTAATTCCAATCTTGACATTTCTCACTGTATTGAAGCTAATTCCAGATGTAACATCCAATTTCATTTCCTTTTCTCCCATGTCTGGATGCTGTATAATCACTTGAAGTCCTGTTGCTTATAAGAACCTGCTTCTCACTCTATTTCATCAATGAATTCCTTGGAATCTTTAAAGTGTGGAATCAGGCCATTCGGCCCAAAGAGTCCACACCAACCCTCTGAAGCGCATCCCACGCAGAACCATCCCTTATCCCTTTAACCCTGCACATCCCTGAACACTGTGGGAAATTTAGCGTGGCCAATCCACCTAATTTGCAATTTTTGGGACTGTGGGTGGAAACCGGAGCACCTGGCAAGAACCCACACAGACCCAGGGAGAATATGCAAACTCCACACAAACAGACACCGAAAGGTAGAATCGGAATCGGGTCCCTGGCACTGTGAGGCAGCTACGGTAACCACTGAGCCATTATGCACTCCAGCTTCACTTTGGGTTCTAAATCTATCAGTTTAGTTTTATTCAAAGGTTTTACATAACTCAATGCTATGCCTTCCATTTCCAGAAATCTCTTAGAAACATTTTTAATGTCAGGCAATAAACTCTCCCACAACACAGCTACTGTATGGATCAGAATCACTTCATAGGTACTAATTCAAAGATCTCAGACATGAGTCCCCATCTGTTACAATCCATTGTTATTTAATGTAAACAGATATTAATGTTAGACAAGTCAGATCCCTGACAGGAACCAGGCAGGAAGGATTATTCACTTTTCTTACCAAAGTGATGTTTTACTAAAAGGCAAGGATATAATGTTGCAGTCTTCAACACTAAAATAAAAGCATATTATTAGCAATGGAAATGAAGAAAGACAAGACAACAAACTGCTCATTTCCTTTTTAACACAGATTCAAAGAGTTCAAACACATAGAAGAAATTGACCAAGCACTCTCTACAGATTAAATAGAAACAGCTTTGTATTGGGATCAGTGTACTCTGTCGCAGGTTTACAAATATCATCACAATTCGAGAAACATCTCGTCTCAGTATGTAGTGAAACCGAGAGCAGCTCATTTTTGAGAGAGAGAGAGAAAAAGAAAGAAAGAGAGAGAGAGCGTGCATTCGCGCACGAGAGAGAGATTGTTTTGTTTTTAAGACTTTGATAGGCTAGAGATATTTAAAATTCTAGTTCATCTGCTGGAACGGTATATATCTTTCTTTATTATTACCGTGCTTGTGAATTAGCTTCCTTCCAGTATCTAATGCAGCTTCAATTCCTTCATTTTTCTTTATCGTAAAACTTTCACAAACTTAGCTTTGTTTATTTTACGTCACTTCGGTCTGGGATTCCTAACAGAATATTCTTCCTATAATGAAAAGCCGATAATTAAAATCATTATCATACTGGGATAATTTCATTGTTTTAAACTCCTTTTCTGAGGAATGCTTAGCATATGTTACTCTGTTGAAAGATTTCTCAGCACTTCAGAGCTTAATATGTATTTCTTTCTCAAGGAATTTTCTGGCACGGATAGGAAATAAAAGTTCAAGGCTTGTTGGTTCTCTCATTGTTGGATAGTTTCCTCAGAGCTCTGGGTAACTTCCCCTCACCTGCTATTGTGGACAATGCAGTTTTTAAAAGCTAGTTATTAACTGCAAGCACGCAGACAAAGCCCAAATGAAGAAAAAGTTGTGGACACTGGAAATCTTAAACAGAGACAGAAATTGTTGGAGAAACTCGCAGGTCTGGCAGCATCGGTAGAGAGAGAAGCAGAGAGCACAACTCAAGTCCGGTGACCCTTCTTTGTCTCCAGAGATGCTACGAGATCTGCTGAGCTTCTCCAGTAATTTCCGTTTTTGTTCACACAGATAAACCCAAATGCTCAAATGACAATTCCAAGAACACAAACTTGCAGCAAACATTGATAAAATATATGCACAGTCTCAGTTTCACCACATCGTCACCAACCTACAGCTTGGATATCAAATGAATGTTGATGCAGCAAGTCAGACTCCTTTGGCACAGTTATCGGGACAGCTGGTGAGAATGAAAGGCACTTTGGGAATCAATCCCTGATCTGGTTGGTGTGCATTCCAGTCCTGCCATGAGGTTGCAGTGCTGAGGGTTAGACCTGCATTTGCTCAGAGAACTGAAGAGGACAAAGGATAGCAATGGTCAGTTCCAAAGTGTCATGAGTTAAGCTGAGGGGCTATCTGACAGAAGTTTACAAATTATGAGTGGCATGGACAGTCAGAATCCTTCTCCCAGACTAGGAATGCCAATTACTGGGGGACAGAGTTTTAAGGTAAAAGAGGGAAAGTTTAAAGGAAATGCACAAGGCGAGTTTTTTTTTTAAGACTGAGGATGGTAAGCGCTTGAATGCACTGCCAGAGGAGATGGTAGAAGCAGATACAACAGGAACATTTGAGATGCATCTTCACAGATACATGAATAGACAGGGAGTAGAAGGATACAGACTGTGTAGAAACACATGGCTTTTAGTTTAAAAAGGTATCATGTGTCGACAGAGGCTTGGATGGCCAAAAGGCCTGTTCATATGTTGTACTGTTCTTTGTTCTTTGCTCAGTGGAGCTGGAGTGGAACTGTTACAAGGACTAAACATTATTGGGTTCATCTTTATTCTTTTAATTATTAGAAAATGGCTGTCAATTTGGGTCTTCACGGTGCTATGTTGATTTTTGACATATGTGGAAAACTGGTGCTGACGGATTTAGTGAAGATGCAGTTGATATTATCTTGGGCCGAATTTTAACCCTGAATATAAATTAAATGAAGAAAGACAGCAGAAAGCTACTGAGCAGAGGGATTCAGAAGTGCTAACCCATGAATCTCAAAAAGCTAATATACAAGTTCAGCCGGCAATGGGGAAGGCAAATTGAAAGTTATTTCAAAGGGAATGGAGTGTAAAAATAGGGAGATTATGTTGAAACTGTACAAGATACTGGAGCCATACAGTCACAGAGATATACAACACGGAGACAGACCCAGCAGTTTAACTCATCCATGCTGACCAGATATCCTAAATTAATCTAGGCCATTTGCCAGCATTTAGTCCTTATGCCTCTAACTCCTTCCTATTCATGTACCCATCCAAATGCCTTTTAAATGTTGTAATTGTACCACCCTCCACCATTTCCTCTGGCAGCTCATTCCATTCACATACCACCCTCTGCATGAAAAAGTTACCCCTCAGGTCCCTTTTAAATCTTTTCCTTCTCATCTTAAACCTATGCCCTCTCGTTTTGGATTCCCCTACCCTGGGGAAAGGACCTTGACTATTCACCAATCCATGCCCCTCATTATTTTATAAACCTCTACAAGGTCACCCCTCAGTCTCCAACGCTCCAGGAAAAATAGCCCCAGCCTATTCAGCTTCTCCCTGTAGCTCAAACCCACCAAACCTGGCAACATCCCTGTAATTCTTTCCTGAATGCTTCCAAGTTTCACAATATCTTTCCTACAGCAGGGAGACCAGAATTAAATGCAGCATTGCAAAGTGGCTGAACCAATGTCCTGTACAGCTCTACATGACCCCCCAACACCTATACTCAATGCACTGACCAATAATGGCAAGGATACCAAATGCCTTCTTCACCACCCTAACACAGCTGAAATGCTGTAAACAGTTCTGGTCTCCTTAATGAGATAAAGCTAATCTGACGATGGAGGCAGTCCGGAGAATGTTCACTTCCTTGATACCAGGTCTGAGGGGCAGTCTTATAAGAGGAGGTTGAGTCGATTGGGACTGTTTTTTTTGAAATATAGAGAAATGAGAGGCAACCTTACAGAAATGTACCAGATTCTTAGGGGATTTGACAGGGTAGATGCAGAGAGGTTGTTTTCCCTTGTGGGAAAATTAAGGACCAGAGGTCATAGTCACAGAATAAGGGATTCCATATTGAAGTCAGAGATGAGGAGAATTTTCTTTTCTGTCAGCACTGTAAATCTGTGGAATTCTTTATTGCAGAGGGCTGTTGAGGCTGGGTGGTTAAGTATGCTCAAGGGTGAGATGGACAGATTTTTAATCAGTCATGGGAATCAAGGAGAAAAAGTTAAGAAATTTCAGTTGAGGACTGTCAGATCAGCTATGACATCATTGAATGGGTGAAATGGACTCAATGGGCTGAATGGCCTACTTTGCTCCTACATTTCATGGCCCTATGGTGCACCTTGGTAAGATTTGAATATGTTCAAATTGATTTTATTAGGACCATGTTCACATTTGGTGTATAACTCAATCTATGAATGAACGTCACACTTGACAAGCACAGGTATGAATTTAATATCTATGGCAGGATTGTGCTGTTAAACTATCTGAGCATCTGTTCACTGAATATATTACTGCAACCAATATGAGCATAGAAAGATCCCACTTTGAGACCAATGGCAATAATTGAAATCCTCAGGGTTAATGATGACAGTGGTCCCTTGAATGGTGTCATAAGTCTTCACTGACAAAGGCACGTGGAGATCTGGGTTTAATGTCTCATCCAAAAGATAATACCTCAAACAAAGGCAGCACCCCCTCACTATTGCACTGGCATGCCAGTTGTGATAATATGGTTAAAATCTGGAATGGGTTTTGAACTCAGGGCCTTAGAGTTGAGAGCTCAACTGGCCAAGTTGCAACTGGAACCAATGAGAGCCCTAAAGGCAGAGCCTAGTTGAGAGATGGATGACCAGTTTGTGACGCTCCACATAGTCAGTTGGTGAATAAATGATTGTATGGGATAGGTGTAAAAAGAGAAGTTTAATACTTCGCTCCACAGAGCTATTCAGTGACAGCATTGCAACAAATGATGTGAGCAATTGAATGGGTCTTGTTGACAGAGCCACTTCCGATCGAAATCTAAACAACCACAAGTGAGGTTTGTGGAAATTAGGGGAGAGCTAGATTTTGTTGAGGTGACAGTGACCCTGATGACAGAGCCATAGAGGTTTTCCAGAACAGAAAAAGGCCCTTTGGCCCATCCTGTCCATACAGGTCTTCAAGCATCTATCTGTTCTATTCCCACTTCCAGAATACTTGCCCCTGTCCTTGTATGTTATGGCATTTTGAGTTCATTAATAAATACTTCTTAAATGTCTTCAGGATTTCTGTCTCTCCCACCCTTTTAGACAGTGAGTTCCAGATTTCCACTGCCCTCTGGGTGAAAGGTTTTTCCTCAAATCCTCTCTGAACCTTCTGCTTCTTATAATGAAATTGCAACTCCTGGTTATCAACCCTGTGCTAAGGAAAATGTTAATGTTTTACTTGTAGAGTTTTGATTCAAACATTGATCCATTATTTTCTCTGTATATGTTAAGATCAAATCTATACTATCCAGCCTTTTGTATTCTTACCCAGAATGGTCACTGACTCAGGATATGTAGGTAGCAGTTTAGGACTGAGGTGAGGAGACATGTCTTCACTCAGAGGTTCCTGAACCTGTAGAATTCTTCACCACAGAAAGCTGTGGAGGCAATCACTGAATATATGGGGGGAGGCAGTGGCCTAGTGACATTATCACTGGACCGTTAATCCAGAGACACAGACAATGTTCTGGGGACCCAGGTTTGAATTTTGCTATGGCAGATGGTGGAATTTGATTCAATAGAAAATAATCTAGAATTATAGGTCTAATAGTGACCATGAATCCATTGCTGATTATTAGAACAATTAGGGAAATAAATACTCACCTAGCTAGTGATGCCCTCATCCTGTGAATGGAAAAAAAAGAAATAGATCTCTCAAGGCTGAATGTGACAAGGAGAGGGGGCTTGAGATAGAGGATTGATCATGATCATGTGGAAAAGTGGGGCAGAATAGATGGGCCAAAGGTCCAACTCCTGATCTGATTTTTTTATTTTCCAGTGTTTGTGGCAAACATAAATATCTTGAGCTTTCCGGAAGGGCCTCTCTGTTCATAAAAATATAAATTTCCTCACTGACTCAAATATTCTTTAAAGCTACCATTTGACACAGGAAGTGACATTACCTACAGTCTACAATCAGCTTTGCCTCTGGGCACATCTTGAACTCTGCACCTAACCATGCAGAAAGGCAAGATGTGCTGAATTTCAATTGCTGCCCTCAGTGAAAGAGCCATAAACGGGATTAAGATAACTCGATAAAAGGCATTTGACAGGTATTATACAGTGGGAATGAAAGGAAAACAGCAACTTGACATCTTTGATTTTCTACTGGACCTAATAAAGGAAAGAAAGGAATAATTTGACTCAAATTATTTTTTTTTTGCATGGATAACTATTTTCCCCAAACAATGAGAACTTAAGTTGTGCAACAGAATTTCATGAAACCAATTTTTTACATCTGATTATAACTGAGATAGAATAATCAATATAGGGCTCAAAGGTATGAGGCAAAAGCTGTAAAAGGAACTGGGTTCGATGATCACATTGGAGGCAGAGCAGGCTCAGATGGCCAAATGGCCTATTCCAGCACCCATTCCATAGATTAATTATGATTTAATAGTTACAGTAAAAGGTGAATCTTATTTCTGTGACTATTCTGACTTCCTTTCATAGAATCCCTACAGTAGCGAAGCAGGTCATTCGGCCCATCGAGTCCACACTGACCCTCCCACCCAGACTCACCCGATCCCTGCATTTTCCACCCTAGACGCTATGGGCAATTTAGCATGGCCAATCTGCTTAACCTGCACATCTTAGGACTGTGGGAGGAAACCAGAGCACCCGGATGAAACCCACGCAGACTCGGGGAGAATGTGCAAACTCCCTGGTACTGTAAGGCAGCAATGCTAACCACTGTTCCACTCACTATCCCTTGTTCCTGTTTTTAAATTTCAGTTTCTGATCCTGACAAACTGTGGCGATATCTAATTGGGATGCTCCAACGAAGCCCAACCTGACTGTGATCTTGCTGGAGTTTCATAGAATCGGCCCTGATCCCCCAGATTTCCCATGGCCAATCCACCTACCCTGCACATCTTTGGACTGTGGGAGGAAACCAGAGCACCAAGAGGACACCCACACAGACATGGGGACAATGTGAATACTCCGCACAGACAGTCAACCAAGGATGGAATCAACCCTGGGACCCTGGTGCAGTGTGGCTGCAGTGCTAACCACTGAACCACCGTGCTGCCCAACAGTAGGATTTTGTCACCTACTCATTGCAGGGAGGTATCCATCTCACTGAGGATCACTATCTAAGTAATGAGAAAGGAAAGCTCTGTAACGTAACCCCCTCCCCTCCAAGTCCAGCTCAGACCATCTGCACCATTCTTTGTTACATCCTGACTAGACCATTCCAATGTCCTTTTCACTGACCTTCCTTTCACACTTCATAAGCCTGAGATGGTGGTTCTGCGAAGACTGTGTATTTATATTTTCGCTGTATTTTTGATTGTGGACAGAACTGGGTAAGAGCTGCATGTTTTGAAGGTAAGTAACCTGACCCTCTCGGTAAGCACTGTTTACACAGCTGCTAGTTCAAGCAGTAGAGTCGGTCATCGAGTCAAACCAGTTCATGCTGAGCATAGTCCCAAACTAAACGAGTCCCACCTGCCTGCTCCTAGCCCATATCCATCCAGACCTTTCTTTTTTGTATATTTACCCAAATGTCTTTTAAACTTTGTAACTGTAACCACAATCCACACTTCTCAGGAATTTCACTCCACACGCAAACAACCCTCTGTGTAAAACGTTTGCCCCTCATGTATTTTTAAATTTCGTTCCTCTCACCTTAAAAATATGCCCTTTACTCTTGAAATCACCCATCCCAGGGAATAGGCACCTACCATTAGCCCTATATATACCTCTCATCATTTTATAAATCTCTGTAAGGTCACCTCTAAACCTCCTACACTCCAGTGAAATAAGTACCAGCCTTTCTTTATAACTCAAACCTTCCATGCCTAGCAACATCCTGGTAAATCTCTTGTGAACCCTCTCTAGCTTAATAATATCCTTCCTATAACAGGGTGACTATAACTGGAGGAGAAGATGCAGACTAACAGGGGCCAAGGGATCATACAAATGAAGATTCAGCCAGCAACAAGTCACTGATTAGCCTGTGGATTGAGACAAGTCATTGAAGATAAAGAGCTTCTGCCTGCCTACCACAATGAGATTAATTCTGAGGTAGCTGAACAGGTCAAGGCTATGAACAAGTCTGGGAGAAGCTATCAACTTCCACCTGCTGAGGAGCTCTCTCTGCCCTCTGCAGTAAAAGCTACTTTCAATCTGAAGAAAACCAGTCAACTTTCCCTTCAGTAGTTACTCCTAGCTATGACTTGACGCTAAAAAGACCTTTTTATAACAGTGCAGCTGCGATACTGCCTCCTGCAAACCAGGGAAAGCATTCTGAGACAGAAGACTCAGACTCAGAACCAGCAGAAGAACTATCGCAGCAAGCCTTATGAAAAGATACCACCAAACTGCTTTGCCAGGTTTCCCTCTGTCAATGACACCCATATGTTTTCTCTTTGACTCTATGTGTGTGTAATGAGGACGTTTCCTCACTTGGGAAGAGGGCATTGCTGGCTAGGTCAGCATTTATTGCCCATACCTAATTGCCCATAGGGAAATTTAGAGTCAACCCCTTTGCTGTGAGTCTGGTGTCATGTAGCCAGACCAGGTAAGGATGGCAGTTTTACATGCCTGAAGGACATTAGTGAAACAGATGAGTTTCTATACAGATTGACAGTGATCATATTGGCATCACCAAGTCAGATCTCTCTTCCAGATTTTATTGAATTCAATTTCACCAGTTACCGTGGTGAGCTTTGAACTCGTGGCTTTGAAGCATGGGCCTGCAGCTCGGGACCACTACCTCAGCGACACGTCACTACATCATCATGTTTCAATGAGGAGAATGGAGCTATGTGCCACCAGCTCTCAATTGTTAACCTGTACGTAGATTCCATTTATTTATAAAGAACAGTCATTATTGTTAAGTACAGACACTTTGTCTGTGGTTTCTGTTAACCAAGTCTGAAAATCAAGTAAGTTAGAGGATTCTGTGCACTTCATAAAATCTTTAACTTCTGTGACATCATGAGGAACAGGACAGCAGTAAATTCAGTGGTGTAAGGCAATGTTCTGGGGATGTTGATTCAAATCCCAGCATTGTTGCTGTCAGATAAGTTCGATGAGAATCAACAGTGATTACATAGTCACTGAAATAGCTTCAATGCCAGAAATTCATTGACTCAAATTCTACCATGTACCGCGGTGGGATTACGAACCCAGGGTCGTTAATCTGGGTCTTTGGATTACAAGTCCAGTCATATTACCACATTCCACCACCTCCCCAATTTTAATTGCCAAACAGTTTTGTACTTCTTAAAATTGTGCTGGTGAATTTTGCCTTTCTCTCCGTCTCTTTTGCTGCCTCTTGCTCTCTCTTTCTTTCCTTCATTCTATTTCATTCCTCTCTTGCATTCCTTAGTCACACGCATACAGAGTTATTACCCTCCAGTTTCCCCTACACCCAGCTCACAGTCTTGCTCTCCATTGTTGAATGGAGGTCAATAAGTTTGCAGCCTCCCTCCCTCCTGCCCCTGGTGCTGGCGATACTGAATATCATTCTGTTCACACCATGGTTAATCCCGATCACAGTTAGAGGGCGGTTTTGTGGTGGATCATTCCAAACGTTGTACGAAAGGAAGAAGAAGTGAATGGGAGATACTGCCTTTTAGATCCTACAGTTACCTTGTATCACATTGCAATAAATCTGGAATATAGAGACCGGCAGAAGAGGCAGCAAAGATGTGAATAACACAGTGATGAGAAGCACTGAGAACAAATTAACGTTGACATGTTTCTTTTTTTTAATGTGTAGGTTTGACTGGAAGGTTTTTATTTCTGCCCTCAGCTTCACTCGACTGACAATGGAATAAGAGTCACTTAATAGGGTGTAGAATCTCTCTGACATATCATTCAAACTTTTGCTGAGTTGGAAACTAGGAACTAGATTTGGAAATTCAGCCCCTTGAAATAGTTCTGTCATTCATTTAGACCATTGCCTGTCTGAAATTCAACTCAAGCTACTTTGTCTAAACCTGTGTCTTTTAACACCCCTCCCTAATAAATGCATGGTCAAAAATGTGACATTAGCTCCTACATTAGCTCCTAAACACTAACCACAATGGAAAGATTAACATTTGGTGGTCATTTTATTGGAGACTCTGACTTGTTTGAAATAAACGTGTTTGTTTTATATCATTATTTATTTGGGGATGTGGACAGATCACCCGATCCCAAAATGATCTGTATCAAAATATCAATCAAGGAAATGTCATCACATTATATTAAGCCCTTCTACAGTCAAGATGTGCACAGTCATTTCTCAGTTTTTATTGAGTAAAGTTTCAGTTGTGGACTACAGAAATACTTCTAACTGGGAATGCATAATAGGAAATCTGAACCGTCCAATTTTCTTTTGTTCTTTGAGCTGAGATTTGCCCTCTGCAACAGCTGACGTAAGGAAGGAATAACGTCTCTTTTGGTTCACACATGCAAGGGAAAGATTAAGGAAGGCACATCTCTCACGTAGCCTCGAAAAATAATGGCAGGCTCAGTAACCCCTTTGCAGAACACCAACATTCTGTCTGCAAAAATGACCCAGAGGGCTGGTCACTTAACATACCGCCTTATTCCCTGGCCAACATCTCTGTCTCGGGCTTGCTGCTGTGCTCCAGCTGAGCTCAATGCAAGCTGGAAGTACAACACCTCATCTTCAACTTGGGGATCAGTCCTCAGGCTAGAATATCAAGTTCAATAATTTTTCAAATAATTCAAAAACCTTTTTCCATGTTCTTTACCCATTCCCGCATCCCAGGCCCTGTTATAACATGGACTGCTTTCAGCACAGCAGCTCATTCTCATGTATTTATGGTCCCCTGTAGCAGCTGTTCTTTCTCCCTGTGATGTTACTTATAAATCCCTTTGTTTGTGTTCCTCGGCCTCTGGGCTCCATTTCCACCAATTGGTGACTCCTTTACACTCCTCCTATCTCCTGTCTTCATCACATATACCACATTTTCTGAAGTAACATCAGTTCTGAAACAGGATCACTGGACCTGAACATTAACTCTATTTTTTTGTTCTGTCTCTCCACAGATGCTGCTCGACCTGCTGAGCTTCTCTAGCAATTTCTGTTTATGCTGTCCTAGTGTCTGTCAGGAAATAGCTTTCCATGATTTTCTGTGACATGCTGATACACTCCCCCCAGCCAGCTTCAAATTTTAGCAACGAGCTCTCTCTCAGACCAGATGCAGTGCAAATCTTCTGTTTTATTCCAATGCAATGGGTCAGCGATAATATTTATCAAAAACATGGAAGTGCTGGTGTTGAACTGAGTTGGACAAGATCAAAAACAACACAAGGAGATAGTAAGAGCTGCTGATGCTGGAGTCAGAGATAACACAGTGTGGAGCTGGAGGAACACAGCAGGCCAGGCAGCATCAGAGGAGCAGGAAAGTTGACGTTTTGGGTCGGGACGCTTCTTCAGAAAATGTTAATTGTAAATTCCTTTGCTTGTGTTTCTCACCCTCTGGGCTCCATTTCCACTAATTACTGACTCCTTTACACTCCTCCCATCTCCTGTCTCCATTATATATGCCACATTTTCTGAAGAAGGGTCCTGACCCGAAATGTCAACTTTCCTGCTCCTGTGATGCTGCCTGGTCTGCTGTGTTCATCCAGCTCCACACTGTGTTATCAAAAATCACATGCCACCTGTTTACAGTCCAACAGGCTTATTTGAAATCACAGTCTTTCAGAATCTTGTTCCTTCATCAGATGAAGTGAGAGAGGCGTCATGACATAGAATTTATAAGTAAAAGATCAAAGGATCACACAACTGAGGCAAATGTATCAAATTAACCTAAAATGGCTGGCTGACTCTCTCCTGTTAAATCTTTAATCAGTTAGAAAGGAGAAGCAGGTTTTGATTGATTAAAATGCAAACCCCAGAATTTCTTTCAAGTCATTGCCCTGAGATAATGAATGGTTTTATCAGTATACCAGAGATGACATATCAGAGCAGACAATGCATTTTAGGTGTGAGGCCTTGTTTAGAATTTGTCTATGTTTTAACCTGGAGTCAGACTGGTTTTATTTCCAAAGCAGGAATTTACAAAAGGCCCCGTTGACTGACCGTGTCGACAAATTTTATGCTTTTTGAACAAAATAGAACGTATCTGCAAATAAAAATACTTATCCACGTCAGTGTTTGCAGACCCTCCTGAGAGTGTGGGTCTTCAGCATCTGAAGACAGAGTGCACCTGAAACATTAACTCCACAAACACTGCCAAACCTGCTAAGTTTGCTGATGATAGAGGATAGACTGAAGGGGCAGGAATTGCCCAGATTGGATTTAACCCATTCTTTACATGAAGATTCCAGTATGGTCGCTGTACTGGAATGAGTCATTAATATTGATGGGAAATAATGAAAGCCTCAGCACAGATCCCTACAATATTGGACTCGTTGTAGTTTGTCACCTGAAAATTACACGTTTACCCTGGCTGTACCTGTTGTTTGGCCAAATTGTCTGTGTCAATATATTATTCCCGAAACCATTCGCTCTCAACTTGTACAGTAATCTTTTAAATAGCATATGATCAGATGCCTCTTATTTCGGTATGTGACAGCAATAAATCAAATTCAAAAAATTGCATGACACTTACTGGTTTCTCTTTATCTACTCTACTCGATACAATCTCAAAAAACTTGCAGACTTTCCTCAAACACCATTTCCCTTTCATGAGGCGGTATTGAATTTATTTGGTTCCTGTCCATCCCTATTGAGGTAGTTGCCCTAAACAACAGGATGGAAAGTGCCCTCAGCCCCTGCAGGGATTGGTCAGTAATACTCCCTTAGTCTGTCATGCACAGGTGTATCTGTGGCAATTCTATTTGTAACCAATGAGGGTAAATATGTTCCTTGTCCCTTCTTTGTTCGCGAAATACCTATTGCAGATTGGCAGATGAGAATGCACTCTGTTTGATCACAATACCTAGATTTGGACTGTATTGATGAAGCAGTATTCCCAGGTGTGTCAAACATTCTATCAGGGTATTTCCTGTGTTAAGGAAAACAACAGCAATATGGATTTATACAGGACCTTCAAGTGGCTAAAATCGAGTAGTGAGTAATTCACTTCTTGTCTTCCCAAAGACTGATCACCATCTACAAGACACAAGTCAGGAGTGTGATCGAATACTCCCCACTTAGCCGGATGGGTGCAGCTCCAACAAGACCCTAGAAGTTTGACACCACCCAGGATAAAACAGCCCACTTGATTGACACCACATCCACAAACATCCACTCCCTGTACCACCGACGCTCAGTAGCAGCAGAATGTATCATCTTACGAGATGCACTGCAGAAATTCACCAAAGATCCTCAGACAGTGCCTTCCAAACTCACTATCACATCCGTAGAACGACAAGTATACATCGAACGGCATCACTTGCATGCTCCTCTCTAAGCCACATACCATCTTGACTTGGAAACATATTACTGTTTGTTTAGTGTTACTGGGTCAAAATCCTTGAATCCCCACACGAACAGCACTGTGTGTCGACGTACTACTGTGATTCAAGAAGGCAGCTCACCTCATTTTCTGAAAATCAATTAAAGATGGGTCAATAACTTCTGGCCTTGCCAATGAAGCCCACATTTCTAGAGAGAATTAAGGAATTCACAAGGTATTGAGCATATTTCAACAAAATTTGGCACAGTGCACATAATGAGACAAGTATGACAGGTAAGTTTATTCAGAAGGGTATGTTTTACGTAAAATCTTAAAGGATGAAGCTGTTCTCGAGAAGTGGAGAGGTGTGGGGAGTGAATACCAGAGTTTCGGGCTCAGGGACAGAGAAGCTGGGAGACAGGATTTGTTGGATTGATTAAAAACAGGCATACAGAGACAGGTCAGAATTAGAACAGTACAGTGATCTCATTGGGTTACAGGGCTGTGAATATTCCAAGATTTCTCAGCATCTTAACCAACATTTTTCTCTCCACCATCACCACAAGCAGATCAACTTCAGCTTTTAGAATCTCTGCAGTGTGGAAGCAAGCTATTTGGCCCATCAGGCCCACACTGACCCTTAAAAGACCATCCCACTCACACCCATCATTCCCTATCCCTGCATTTCTCATAGTTAATCCACCTCGCCTGCGCATCATTGGACTCTAAGGGCAATTTTAGCATTGCCAATCCACCCTAATCAGCATATATTTAGACAAAGAGGAAACCAGAACACCAGAGCCACTGTGTGACTCCACAGCAAGGTACATTATTCTTGTATTGTTATTGTTTGGTTTGTGCAAAATGCCTATTTTTCTCTGCTTTCTGAGTGACAAACGACAGACTCCAATAAGGAACAAGGTATGTGAAAGTCAATTTTAGAGGAAGATGCTCTCATACTATGCAAATTTATTTTAATCCTTCCTCTTTGCTTTGCTAATCTTGCTCAATTTTGACGAGGTTTTGAAAGGACATTATCCACACTTTTACTTTCACAACAATACCATGTCTCAGTAAAATTAATTACTGTAAAAAAAATCGCCACAAGCTGGAATGCATGCGGCTTAGTGTGAATGATTGTGTAAGTTTATGATAGGTGGTCAGCTCCCACTCTCACAGTCTTTGTGATTGCTGTCTACCTGTGGTTCAACTAGGGGAAAACAAGCAAAGAAAACATGTGCACCTTGACAGGTGAATTTATTACCCTGAGGTTACTTTGTGAGGCTTGTCAGAGACACAGTTCTGCTGCCATTATGTTTTGCTGAGCAGTGCCACTAAAATTGAGTAAATTCTTTAAGGAAATTAATCTCTAGGGAACACATGCAAATACACACACACACACACACACACACACACACACACACACACACA
>JAHRHZ010000250.1:3071701-3106574 GCA_024137785.1 Ginglymostoma cirratum
ACACACACACACACACACACACACACACACACACACACACACAGCCAATGGAATTCGTTACCCAGAGCTCTCAAATTCACTGAATAGTCTGCTTGAGAACAAGCAAGTTGTAACATTGTACAGTGCAAGTGAAGATCATTCAGATTATCATTCCTATACTAGCTCTTTTAATAAGCTATCCAATTAATCCCTCACTCCTGCTTTTGGCCAACATCTTTACAAGTGACTCAAATTCAAGCTTTTGTCCAATTCCATTTGCCAAATTATTGTTGGGTGCATTTCCACCAGTTTTACGGACAATGCATTCAGAACTGTGACAAATTGCTGCAATGCAAAACCAAAAAAGAACCCATCATCTCCTTGACTGTCAGGCAATTTCCCTGAAATCTGTCACTTCTGCTGATCAATCACCAGCCAATGGAGACAGCTTCTCACTATCGACTCCATCAACACCCCGACTTGGATCGATTACAAACTATACTGTCCATGCAGAAAAAGTCTCCTATTTGTTTAGCATTATGACAATTTGCAATGGAGATGAGCAACCGGACCAAAATCCAGAGCTCCAGTCAAATGGAAGATAGAAAAAGAGAAATCTAGCAGTAATAGAGGATGGAATAGTTAGGGGAGTGAATGCTGTTGGCAAAGACGGTCCCAGAGGCTATGGTGCCTCCCTGGTAATTCTTACCTCGTAATTCTTGTTCGGTACAGAAACCTGATCTGTGCTTTCTGTCAACCTAAGACTATAAGACCACACAAAATAGGAACAGGAGATAACAAGCATGGGGCTGGATGAACACAGCAAGTCAAGCAGCATCATAGGAGCAGGAAAACTTGATGTTTCAGGCCTAAACCCTTCATCAGAAATGGGGGAGGGGAAGAGGGTTCTGAAATAAATAGGGAGAGAGGGGGAGGCAGATAGAAGATGGATAGAGGAGAGGATAGGTGGAGAGGAGGCAGACAAGTCGAAGAGGCAGGGATGGAGCCAGTAAAGGTCAGTGCAGGTAGGGGGGTCGGGAGGAGATAAGTCAGTCCAGGGAGGACGGACAGGTCAAGGGGGCGGGATGATGTTAGTAGATAGGAGATGGGGGTGTGGCTTGAGGTGAGAGGAAAAACAGGTTAGGGAGGTGGAGATGAGCTGGGCTGGTTTTGGGATGCGGTTGGGGGAGGGGAGATTTTGAAGCTTGTGAAATCCACATTGATGCCATCGGGCTGCAGGGTTCCCAGGCTGAATATGATTTGCTGTTCCTGCAGCCTTCGGGTGGCATCACTGTGGCATTGTAGGAGGCCAAGGATGGACATGTCGTCTGACGAATGGGAGGGGGAGTTGAAATGGTTCGCGACTGGGAGGTGCAGTTGTTTGTTGCGAACTGAGCGCAGGTGTTCTGCAAAGCGGTCCCCAAGCCTGCGCTTGGTTTCCCCGATGTAGAGGAAGCCACAACGGGTACAGTGGATGCAGTATACCACATTGGCAGATGTGCAGGTGAACCTCTGCCTGATGTGGAAAGTCTTCTTGGGGCCTGGGATTGGGGTGAGGGAGGAGGTGTGGGGGCAGGTGTAGCACTTCCTGCGGTTACAAGGAAAAGTGCCGGGTGCGGTGGGGCTGGAAGGGAGTGTGGAGCGGACAAGGGAGTCCCGGAGACAGTGGTCCCTCCGGAAGGCAGATAAGGGTGGGGAGGGAAAGATGTCTTTGGTGGTGGGGTCTGACTGCAGATGGCGGAAGTGTCGGAGGATGATGCGTTGGATCCGGAGATTGGTGGGGTGGTATGTGAGGACGAGGGGGATTCTTTTTTGGTTATTATTGCGGGGACGGGGCGTGAGGGATGTGTTCCGGGAAATGCGGGAGACACGGTCGAGGGCGTTCTCGACCACTGTGGGGGTATGTTGCGGTCCTTGAAGAGAGTAGGCTGTTCAGCCCCTCAAGCTTGTTCTGTCATTCAATATGACCAAGGCTGATCCAACATTCTACATGCCCACTTTCCTGCCCTTTCTCCATAACCCTTGATTCCCTGACTGATCAAGAATCTATCTCAGCCTCAAATGGACATAAAGACTGCACTCCCTCAACTCTCTGTGCAAGGAGTTCCAAAGAGTCACACCCTTGTGAGAGAAGAAATCCCTTCCTTTTTCAGTCTTAAAATGCCACCACTCAGTTCTGCGACTAGGTCTCAGAATCGGGGTCTGAAAGCCTGGTAAATTGGGGAATACTGTGTACTTTATAGAGTGTGTAATTTTTGTGACAACAAAAGAAACAATTGAAGACAGTGGATCTTGGAAAGTCTATGAGCCTTGATAACTATGAGCTCCGATAATAGTACTGAAGGGTTGGACTCCAGAATTTGCAGTTCCACTCACCAAGCTGTTGTATTGCAGGTGACTGCCTGGTGGTATTGTGGCTGGACTGCTGACCCAGAGATTCAGGTCATGTTCTTGCAACCCAAGTTTGAATCCTGCCACAGCAGATGGCGAAATTCGAATTCAATGCAGATCTAGAATTAAGAGTCTAATGATGACCATAAAATAATTGCTAGTTGTTGGAGAAACCCATCTGTTTTGTTAATGTCCTTTAGGAAAGCAAACTGCCATCCTTACCTGGTATGGACTACATGTGACTCTAGACCCACAGCTTAAGTGCCCTCTGGGGTAAGCAATAAATGCTGGCCAAGCCAGTGATGCCATCAACCCATGAATGATTTTTTAAAAAAGAGAATTATGACACTGGCATCTACCCAACAATGTGGAAAAAGCATGGCAGACCCAACCCAGCCTCTAACCATTCCATCCAGTCTTCTCTCGATCATCAGTAAAGTGATGGAAGGTGTCAACAGTGCTATAGAGCAGCACCTACTCAGCAATAACCTGCCCAGCGACGCCCAGTTTGGGTTCCACCAGGGGCACTCAGCTCCTGACCTCATTACAGCCTTGGTTCAAACGCGGACAAAAGAGGTTGGTTGGCTCGCTGAGCTGGTTTGTTGTTCCGCAGGCATTTCATTACCCTGCTCGGTAACATCATCACTACAGCCCCTGATGAAGCGTCAGTGTGTTTTCCTGCCTTCCTGACTATAAAAAAGTCCCGACACACTCATCACACCACCCTACATCAGGAACACATCAGGACTAACCACAAGGCTTCTATGACCGCTGGGCATCAGATTGGCACACAAGCCCACGTCAACCCTACGACAACTGCTCACCTGAACTAAAGACCCACTCCCCGCCATGGACAGGACCAACGTCATCGACAAAATGCCCTGCAGAGACTGCGAGAAACACTACATCGGACAAACAGGAAGGAAACTAACAACAAGAGTACATGAACACCAACTGGCTACAAACAGACACGACCAATACTCACTCATCTCAATCCACATGGACAAGGAGAACCACGACTTCGACTGGGACAACACCAAGATCCTGGGACAGGCTAGGCAGAGACAAGCATGAGAATTCCTGGAAGCATGGCACTCCACAAAGAAAGCCATCAATAAACACATAGAACTCGACCCCATATACATTCCACTATGAAGGAAAACCGGAAGTGAGGCAATCCAGCTCAACGGACCCCAGAGTTTAAAAACCAGGCGGGAAAACACACTGACGTTTCATCAGAGGCTGCACTGATGACGTTACCAGCAGGGTAAGGAAACGTTTGCGGAATAACAAACCAGCTGGGCGAGCCAACCAACCTCAACACCCACAACTCGCGCTACAAATCTACTCCAAAACCTTACGGACAAAAGAACTGAATTCCAGAAGTGAGGTGAGAATGACAGCCCTTTACATAAAAGGCTGCTTTTGACCAAGTGTGGCATCAAAGATCTGGAGGAAAGCTAGAATCAATGGGTATCAGGGGGCAAACGCTCCGCTGGTTAGAGTCATACCTGTAACATAGGAAAATGGTCGTGGTTTTTGGAGGTCAATCGTCTCAGCTCCAGGACATCTCTGCAGGAGTTCCTCATCGTAGTGTCTTCGGTCCAACCATCTTCAGCTGCTTCATCAATGACCTTCCCTCCATCGTAAGATCAGAATTGGGGATGTTCGCCGATGATTGCACAATTTTCAGTACCATTCCCAACTCCTCAGATACTGAAGCAGTCCATGTACAAATGCAACAATATCTGGACAATATCCAGGCTTGGGCTGACAAGTGGCAAGTAACATTCATACCATGCAAATGCCAGGCTATGACCATTTCCAATAACAGACATTCTAATCACTTTGACATTTGATGATGTTACCACCAATGAATCCCCCACTATCAACACCTTTGGGGTTACCATTGATCAGAAACTCAAATGGAGTCGCCACATAAACACAATGGCTACAAGAACAGGTCAGAGGCTAGGAATACTGTGATGAGTAACTCACCTCCTGATTCCCTAAAGCCTGTCCACCAGCTACAAGGCACAAGTGAAGAGTGTGATGGAATACTCCCCACTTACCCGGATGAATGCAGCTTCAAAAACACTCGTGAGGTTTTACACTATCCAGGACAAAGCAGTCTGCTGGATTGGCACCATACCCGCAGATATCCATTCGCTCCACCACCAATGGTCAGTAGCAGCAATGTGTACCAAAGACCTGATGTACTGCGGATTCTTAGACAACACCTTCTAAACCCAGGGCCAGTTCTAACCATAAGGACCAGGGCAGCAGGTACATGGAAAGACCACCACTTTCAAGTTCCCCTCCAAGATACAGGCCATCCTGATTTGGAAATATATCATCGTTACTTTAGTATCGTAGGGTCAAAATCCTGGAATTCCCTCCCCAAGGGCTTTGTACATCTATATACAGCACATGGACTGCAGCGGTTCAAGAAGGCAACTCCCCGTCAATTTCTCCTGGGCAACAAGAGACGCAATAAATGCTGGTCCAGCCAGTGTTACCCACATCTGCTGAATAAATAAAAGGTATTCCTGCAGTCCTTTCTTTAGGTGAGCTCTGATATTTTAGTAATGATTATTTCTAACCAACCCGCTCAGAGATGTTATTACACACCTCTGGAGTAGGTAGGATTTGAACTTGCATCTCTGGACTTAGATGTAAGAACCACCACTGTGCCACACGACCCTTTCATTTGTGCTACAGTGGTTCAATAGACAGGTCCCTACCACTTTCTTGATAGCAACGTGGGATGGGCAATCAATGACAATGATTCCCACAATCCCTGCAGAAAGAAGAAACAAAACGTCACAACCCAACGTCTCCCACCTGGTTTTCCTTGAATTTATCAATACAATTATCAGAGTGATAACATTGTAAACTATATATCCTGAGCTCAATACTTGATTAATCAATGGCCATTGGGAAGAGAAAATCAGTCTCCCTCCTTTGTTCAGTCACAGTGAAGTCAGATCAAAAGTGGTTGGAACCTGATGCAGCCAAGATGCTGCAGAATGGACCTGACTGAACAGGCAAACTCCTCCTATCTCCATCACAGACTAAGTCAGGCCCCAGCCCATTACCTCTCAATCCCTGTGTATCTTCAATCATATCCCTAAACTTCATCAACTTCAATCACAAAGCCTTTCCCCAGACAGTTATATAAGAAATAGAGGTAGTAGTAGACCACTCGGCCTCTCTACCTTTATCTACCCATTCAATATAATCATGATTGATCTGATATTGGTCTCAACCTCCTTCTGCTCAACCGCAACATTCCTGTTCTTTCATTCAACAATTTATCACCTTAAACCTTTTCAAGAATAACACTGTAAGACATAGGAGAGAAGTAGCCCATTCAGCCCATCGAGTCTGTTCTATCATTCAATGAGATCATGGCTAATCTGATAACCCTCAATTCCGCTTTATAACCTTTTCCCTATAAACCTTGATTGCCTTTCAGAGGAAAAATCAGTCTATCTCAGCCTTGGATGCACTTAACAACCCAATCTATGCAAACCTTTGCAGTAAAGCGTTTGATTTAATTTGATCTGTTTATTTATTGCCACATGTATCTTGTCATAAAAATCTATTGAAATGTGTTGTGTAGTGTTGCCACTCCCCAGTGCCATCTTAAAATAAACCAAAACAGAAAAATGAAGAAATAGAAAAAGTGTCCAACTTTACAGTCCTTCTTGGTAGCCAGGCACAAGTCCCCTTTGCCACACCACCACTTGATCTCTTTGGTGCCCTCGTGACTAAAAATCCTCGATGGACCTTGCCAATGCAGACACCACTGATGCTGCCAGATATCGCACTTGGCCAAACCCACCTCTGCCACTGCCGTGAAACTGCTTCGGACCCACCTCACCAATGCAGCTGCTGCTGATGCCATCGGCTCTCGTACTGGGCCCAAACTTGCCGCCACTGCCACCTCATTGAATTTGTGCTGAACACAGACAATGTCAGAAACCCAAACTCGTTTCTTCCGCAGCAGCCATGAGTCAGCGTTAGGACTGCATTGGCAATGCACAAGCTGCTGGGAACCCAAACTTGCCTCTGACATCATTTCCATAAGTCCACACTGGGCTACCACTTGCCAACGCTAATGCTGTCATCGTGACTGAGCAATTCACCACGAGGTAGGTACAGTAAAATAAAAGGGAAAACAAAAACGAGACAAGAGAGACAAAGAAAAAGTACAAAAACAAAAGCAGACAGAGCAGATGAATCCCGGACTCAGAAGACCTACTCCATCATCATGTTCTACCGACTCTCCACGCACCAAGCAAAGAATTTCCGTTTCATCTCTGGTGTTTTGTATGCCCCTTTTTCTCAGATTACAGTCTCTAAATACTAGACTCTCCTTAGTCAAGACCAAGCAACCTTACTGAATCTACTCTGTCAGGTCTCCAAAAAACGATGCAATTTCTCCAGGGTCAAGAATTCCAACAGTCATTGCCCAAAGAACTTGTTCCTCATCTCTGTCTTTCTTATTTCTCTCCTTATCTCTGATCCTTTCTTTAGAAACTGTACTCTTCTTCAATCAAGCCTTCTCATAATCTTCTGCGTTTCATTCTTTTTAATGCCAATGCATCTAGGACCTGACCAACTTTCCCTCGTAAGACAAACCCTCTCATCTCAGGATTCGGGTAAATGAATCTTGTCTCAGCTACTTCCATTATGATAACTTTCCTCCTTAAATCCAGAGTGTCTCTTTATGGTGAAGAGGTGCTTCACGGTGATTTGGATGGATATTTGAAGATGTGGGTGGTTAAAACAAATCGAATTTTTGACTTTGACCAGAAAGGCAGGCTTTCTTTCAGATCCTGCGTTTTCTTATGTTCCCATGTTAGTGCTTTCAAAAAAATAAAAAGCAAAGAAATTTCATTCATATGCGATAAGCATCCAGTTGACAATAATTTTGAGAATGCTGTTTGTTCAATCATCCAAAGCTTGGAGTCTTATAGTCTTGTAGGAGGGAGTAGCCATTTAGGAAATAATTTTTTTTCAGAATGACACTCTCCTCAGTATGCGCTCGACCATGTTTGATATTGTTTGCGCAGTTGCCTGACTTAATTTGCTTCAGCTGTTGCCCTGCCTTGAGTTAGATTTCGAGCCTGAGTTGCATTCTCTTTTGCTCTCATGATAGCTATGGCAACCTTCACAATCTCCAGCAGGTTCTCTGTCCATTAAGCTGCTTATCTATCCTTTGAAACCCATCTCGGATAATGCTACTGCATTCCCACTGCAGATACATCATTTGTTCCTGCTGATTCCGTCTGAGAGCCACACTCCACTTTTTCTGTTGTGGCTATTTTGTTATATCTGCGGATATTATGGAAGTGTCATTAGTCATGGTTGAGTGAAGTATTTCCCTAAAGCGAGATTCCTTCACTGTCAGCTTCATGCTGGGAGCCTACTGAGAAAGATGTTCCCTTTCTATTAGGCCCTTGAAAGTTAGTTGGTCATTGCAAGGCTGTCCACTCCCAGGCAGTTGTGCAGAGTCTAAAACTCTTTCAATATTCCATAGCATATTTCCTCAATCAAATGTCAATTATTTACAACCTATCAGAAAGAATGGACTGATGATTGTGATGCATCATTAATAAAATACAGAGACAGTGTATTATGTATGAAAATCCATCACTGAGTTATAATTCCTAAATGTTTGACAATGAAATTGCTCATTATTACCACATCTGTATTTTTCTCTTTCTGTCTGTCTCTCTTTTGTTAATTCTTGAGAGATGGTACAATTTGCTCACCTGTCCCTGTAGATTTCCTTCATTACCGCAATGACTAGTTTCAAAAATATCTCATTGCAAAGCGCTTTCGGATGCCTGGAGGTTGTGAAAAATGCTACAGAAATACAAGTTCTTCTTTCTTCAACACGTGTTTTGGCAAATACTGCAGCCATCTTGTGGATCCCAGGAACAGGAGTGAGATTAAGTACCATTTATGCTGTATTCAACTCTTAGGGGTCAGCTCTTAGTGAGTTCTGATTATGAAGAATCCTTAAATCTTCATTAATTGCCTTAGCAAGTTGTATTGAAAATTTTTGAGCTCTTCATTATTCATCTGGCAGGAATGGTTTTAAAGTTATTTATTCATGAGAAGTGGTATCACTGGATGGGCCAGCATTTATTGCCCATCCCTAATTACTCTTGGGTGCAACTTGCTTGGCTATTTTCTTTACGAGTCAACTGCATTGCTGTGGGTCTGGAGTCACATGCAGCCAGATTGGGTGAGGACACAAGTTTCCCTCCTAAAAGACATTGAAGAAATGGGTTGGGAGTTTACCACAATCTACAGTTGACTCATGTGCATAGAGTTACAGAGATGCACAGCACAGAAACAGATCCTTCGGCCCAACTCGTCAATGCTGACCAGATATCCTAAATTAATCTAGTCCCATTTGCCAGCATTTGGCCCACACCCCTCTAAACTATTTCTGTTCATGTACCCATCCAAATGCCTTTTAAATGTTGTAATTGTATCAGCCTCCACCACTTCCTCTGGCAGCTCATTCCATACACGCACCACCCTCTGTGTGAAGTAGTTACCCCTTAGGTCTCTTTTAAATTTTTCCCTCTCACCTTAAACCTGCACCTTCTAGATTTGTACTCCCCTACACCAGGAAAAAGACCATGGCCATTCACCCTTTCCATACCATTCATGATTTTATAAACCTCTATAGCCTTTTTCTCATTATCCCGTTGAAAAGAAACCCAGGTATCTCGGGTTCTGAGCTGGGTCACTTGCCTAGTGACAATACTACGAGGCTATCACCTCTGCGTGAAGTTGAATTGAGTTCAAAGTTGCTCAAACTGCTTCATAAACAGTATTTGACGGTCAGTGGTGAATTACACATTGGATAGAACTTTGTTAATCAAAAGTACTTTTTTTTTGTATTTTATTCTTGCCCAGCATTCATTTTGCATCCCCAATTAATCCTGCCACTGAAGCTTGGTGGCAGTAAAGTTTTCACCCTTGTTAGTCTGTAAACAATGTATTCCAAAATGTAATAGATGGATTTCAATCAGGCGCAGTGTATGGATACACCCAAGGATGATCTGTGATCAATTTAACAAAAGTGCACTTCTGGATCCAGATCCTGGAATTTTGTTAAAGGATCTACTAAGATTGGGAGAGAGGGCAAATTTACATTTTAATCGAATGGCATGCGTTGTTTCATTTCAGATGATGTCCATTATGCCAGGATGGTTTTGGGGTTGTCTTACCTATTGTAGCGGAATTTTTCCCAGCTGTAGATTTACAGAGATTCACAGAACTGGTACTGCACAGAAAGAGGCCATTTCAGCCCATCGTGCCTGCACTGGCTCTATCTGCCAGCCCCAATTGCCTGACTTTCCCCCATATTACTGTACAGCATTCTTATCAAAATAACTACCCAATAGCCTCTTGAATGTCTTAATTAATCTTTTTGCCACCACATTTCCAGGTAATGTTCCATATTCTAACTACTCACTGTGTGAAAATGTTTTATCTCAGATCTCCCTTCCTTCATTTACAAATTACGTTAAATCTAACCCCAACCATCCTTGGTCCTTTTACTATCTGCAGCATGCTCACCTTATCTACCCCTTCCAGATGCTCATGATTTTGAAAATCTCAGCCTTCTTCTCTCCCAGCAGACCAGTCCCAACTTCTTCAATCTATCCTCATCACTGAAGCTCCTCATCCCTGGACCCATTCTTGTAAATTCATGTTTTCGGAGCAAGTGATTGTATGTGGATTACCCAGAAGTCTCCTTAGTAAGATGGAAATTCTTAATATAAATATGTCATTTTTAGCATTAAAGCCCAGTCACACTTCATTCGATGAGATGTAATGAATTTTCAGAATTCTTACAATGAGTCTAACCATGTCAGAGTAGGGGTCTTTATTTGTGCACAGTTAAGTAAGAGTTTGCAGTTCATGGGAGCCTGAAAAGTGGACCCTGTGGAGGAGAGCAGAACTCATTGATGGAAAGCTATGAGTTTCAATAATATTCTTCAACCTCTAAATGGCTGTCAGTTTCACTGCAGTAATGTTCTTATATTGTTATGACAGTTTTATCATTGGAAGACAGTAAGAGCTGAGCTGTTAAAATCAAGTCTCTCTGATTGCTCAGGTGGAACGAAGTGGCTCCAACACACTGTCCAAAGATCAGTAAGAGAAGGTTCTCCCAGTCTCCTAACTATCAGTTATCACATAGCCACAACAGTGCTGGTATAGATTAATTATCTAGGTCAGTTATCTGATTTACTGCTTGTGGGATCTTTATGTGCACAACTTCACTGCAGCATATGCCAAGATAAAGTCAGAGTGAGAAGACTTTAAAGATCAGTTAATAACTGTAAAATGCTTAAGGTTCATCTGGATTCTATGAAAAATGCTGAGGAACTGGGAAATCTTTTTTCTGTTTTAACAGATGAATGACTGAGCATGGAAACACGATGATGATTTTGGAATGGTTTTAGGTCCTGTCTTGGGTTCAATGGGGCCAGTTATCTCATAAAATTGTTCTGAGCATCTCTGTAAGATGACAGCCGAACAAAGATGTGACAGTGACAGCCCCTTGTCTCCTGGACTAGATAATCCTGTCTCTTGCATGAGCATTTCTGACGATGGAAGAAACAAAGACAGATACAAATATGAAGCCACATTATTTCAACTGCAGATCCAAGGCTGAGGGAAAGGGTAGTGTAGCAGGATGTCACTGATACCCTAGTTTGTGGTTTGGAGGAGCATGGGTTCAAACCTCAATTGGGTTAGCTGATGAAATTTAAATTCAGTTTATCTTTTTAAAATCGAAAGGTGGTGATGTTGGCTTGGAAACTATGACTGATTGTTGGAAAAATAATTCATTTGGTTCATTCAGAGATAGTAAGAACCGTGGATGCTGGTGTCAGAGATAACACAGTGTGGAGCTGGAGGTACACAGCAGGCCAGGCAGCATCAGAGGAGCAGGAAAGCTGACGTTTCAGGTCGTGAGTCTTCTTCTGAAGAAAGGCCCCGACCCGAAACGTCAGCTTTTCTGCTCCTCTGATGCTGCCTGGCCTGCTGTGTACCTCCAGCTCCACACTGTGTTATCTCATTTGGTTCACTAATGCCTTCCAGGGAAGTACTTGTACCATTATTACTGGATCTGGCCGACACGTGACTCCAGAACCACAATAATGTGCTTGACTCTGATATGCCTTAATTCCTGAGCAAGCCACTCAGTTCAAGTGTGCTGAAAATGCTGACCCTGCCAGTGACATCCACATTCCATGAATAAATAAATTGCTTGATCTTTTAACCATTGTAATAGCAGTTTATGTTTGTACTGAAACTTTATCATAATAAAGTGTTCCAAGCATTTGTGGAATTGTGGAATAGTTACAATACTGAAGGAAACCATTCAGCTGCGCATGTGTGTGTGGAAAAGCCAGGCTATGTAAAGATAAATCCACTGGTGAGAGACTCGAGAAATAGGAGCATTGTCTGAAAATTTGGCCCAGAACATTCAGGAGAGATTTTAAGAAGCACTTCTACAGAAAAGCACTGAAACCCTCTTCGACATGTGGTAATGGATGCTGTATCAGTTGTTAATTTTACATCTGTGATAGATACATTTATGTTAAGCAAAGGTGTTAAGGGATATTGATCAAAGGCTGGCATATGGAATTAAACCATAGTTCAGCCAGGATCTCATCGAATGGTGGAACAGGCTTGAGGTGCTGAATGGCATGCTTCTGTTCCTGTGTTCCTATGTTTCCATGTGCTGGTTGTCTGTAACTTAAGCAGTCCTACTCCTCCACCGCTTCCTATAGCTCAACAAGCTATCTTTCTTGCTCACATACTTATGAAATTCCTTTTTGAAACCTCATTTGAATGTGCCGCTACCACACTGTCAGAGAATGTATCCCAGATCTGGATCACTTGCTGCTTCAATGATTTTTCCCTTATCGTGTTGTTGTTTCTTTTACCAGTCTCTTTGTCCTCCCACCCCTGCACCAGCAGGACAAGTTCCTCTCTATCAATGCCATCTGGAAATCTCATGACGTTGAACACCTCTGTCAAACTTTCTCTCATCAAAGATGGACTCCAGCTTCTCTCCTTTATCCATGGAATGAAAGTTCCTGAAAGCTTTCTCATTAGTCTTTTCTGCACCATCTCTAAAGTTATTTTCTGATTCACTCATGGGGCAGCATTTATTGCCTGTCCCAAGATGTCCTTGGGAAGGTGTTGATGAGCTGTACAAGCATGGAGGCCAAAACTGGACAGAAACGTCCAGTTGAAGTTTGATCAAAGTTTTAGAAAGGTCCATCGTTGCTTTATTGGTTTTGTCCTCAAGACCTCAATTTCTAAAGTCAAAGTTCCCCTTCGCCTTTTCCACCAACTTGTTGTGCCACCTGTAACAGTTTGGATACAGGTGCCTCTGTTCCTGTACCCTCTTCACAATTTTATTCTTTATTTATATTACTACTTTGCATTCTTTCTGCAAAAGTGTTTAATTTCAAGCATATTTACATTAAATTTCACCTGCCTGATCTCTGGGCATTATACCAAGCTGTCGAAGCCCTTTTGAACACCACAAATATCCTTCTCACAGTTATTAACACTTTTGGTTTGGGTTAAATACAACTTTAAGAATTGCACAATAAAAACTGAAAGATTTGCAGATGCTAAAACTCAGAAACTTTAAAGCAGAAATTGCTGGAAAAGCGCAGCATCTCTGGCAGCATCTGTGGAGAGAAACCAGAGTTAATGTTTGAGGTCCAATGACCCTTCCTCAGAATAGAGGAAGGTGTTCTGAGGAAAGTATTCTGAGGAAAAGCCACTGAACCTGAAAAGTTAACTCTGATTTTTATCCAGAGATGCTACCTGAACTGCTAAGCTTTTCCAGCAATTTCTGCTTTTGTTTAAGAATTACACCCTGTGCTCTTAATTTAAACTCTTAAATATAAATCAGGAATGGCAATTGTCATAGTAATAACCACTGGAGACCCCACTATACAGTTTCCTCCAGACTGTAATATTCCACACACCACCACTTCCACAATTTCATCCGTGTTCCCACTGTCATTTTATTTCATCAACATCAAACTTACTTGCAAGAATACTTTTTCAAGTGCTTCTCAGAGGCCTATACAGAGCAGACAAATTACATTATGATTAACAACTCCCTCTTGCCTCCTCTGTTCATGTGCCCCTATTTTTAGCTTCATCTCACTATCTATTTCTTCTGTCAACCAACGAGTTCTGGTGTTGCTTGTCTTCCCTTTTGTATCGCATGGGAAATTACCATTTCCATTTCTTCTTTAAAGGCAGCCTATTGAAATTTGTTATTGAGCCTGTATATCTTTGACTGCAGTTTAGCAGGAACAGATCCCCCTTTAGCCCACAGAAATTTCCCCTTCCCCAATTAATTAATCTCACTGTGTTTTGGAGCTTTTCCATAGGTATTCTAAAATATATGATGCTATGATCACTATTCCCCACATGTTACCTATATGGTCCAATTGATTCATGTCATTCCATAGAATCAGATCCAGCATTACCTCATTGAATATGTGATAGGGAGGTGCAGGTGTTGGACTGGGGTGAACAAGGTCAGAAATGACACGACATCGGGTTATAGTCCAACAAGTTTATTTGAACGCACAAGCTTTCATAGCCTTGTTCCTTCTTCAGGTGTTAGTGAGGTGTCAGACACAGAATTTATAAGTAAAATAGCAAAGGGTCACACCAATGATGTGGACGTATTAAACAAACCTAAGATGCTGTTAAATCTTTAGACGGTTAGAAGGTTTTAATTAATTACTATGTATCTTGAATACAGAACAAGAAATCTTTCCTCTCCCTCTGCCATTTATGCTGTTACAATCATACGTTATATATTTGATCATTAAAGATTCCCTTATCACTACACATTTTATATTTTTTTGTTGATTCTCATGTAGTTTTGCACACCTGTAATTTACCCAATCTTATTTACCATGTCTCATGTGTTTGAACACAGGCATTGGAAATTAGAATCATAGAATCTCCACAGTGTCGAAGCAGGCCATTCAGCCCATTGAGTCGAAACTGACCCTCCTAAGAGCATCCCATGCAGACCTACTATTCCAACCATGTCCCTGTAACTCTGCATATCCCATGGACGAATCCACCAAACCTACACATCCCTAGACACTATGAGCAAGTTAGCATATCCAAACCACCTAACCTGCACACCTTTGGACTGTGGGAGGAAACCAGATCACCTAGAGGAACCCCACACAGACATAGGGAGAATGTGCAAACTCTACAGACAGTCAACTGAGGGTGAAATTGAACCCAGGTCCCTGGTGCTGTGAGGCAGTAATGCTTACCACAGAGCCACCATGCTGCCCACAGTCAGATTTATCTAAATCTTATTTCTTTCTGGTCTGATGTCTCGTACTACCTGACTATTTCTTACACTGCTACTATCTGACTCTCCAAGTCTTTTGTGTTCCTTGATTTCCCCTTTAAATGCTACATCCTGGTTCCAACGTCTATTCCAATTTAATTTAAACTCTGCAGTATTTCTTTTTATAAAACTGTTTACTACATGAAAAGACACAAACATTGGTCAGCTTCTCTCAAATCAATTCCTTGATTTGTGCTGAGGGGATGTTTCCAACCCAGAAAATAAGCTTTACTGTTACAAATGGTTGCCATGATCCATCTGCTCATGTGCAGTTACACCAGTGATGACATGCATGACTAGGAGAGAAAAATAACAAGTTATTAATGAATAAGAACAAAACACTGCAGATGGAAAGCTGAAACCAACACAGAGAATGCTGCAGAAACTCAGCAGCATCTGTGGAAAGAGAAATAGAATTAACATTTTAAGGCTGATATGACTTTTCTTCAAAACTAACTTCAGAGATTTTTTTAAAAAAGATCTGATATAGCTCTCAAGAGAGAGGCAAACATGAATCTGCATAATAAAACCGGAAGAACTGCAGCTGCTGTAAATCAGGAACTAAAACAAAGTTGCTGGAAAAGCTCAGCAGGTCTGGCAGCATCTGTGAAGGAAAAAGCAGAGTTAATGTTTCGGGTTAACGTTTCGTTCTGAGGAAGGGTCACCGGACCCAAAACGTTAACTCCTTTTTTTCCTTCACAGATGCTACCAGACCTGCTGAGCTTTTCCATGAATCTGCTTAAATTGCGTCGTTCTGATGCAATTTTGATTTCACTGTGCACTGCAGTGTTAATACTGTAACAGCATTCAGGTCGATGACTGTCTCAGTTTTGAAGTTGAGCTAATTGAAGCAGGTTTTCTCTATGCTGTTAACTTCAGGAAGCTTTTGTCATGTTGTTGCATTTGTTGCAATCTCCTGGATCACTCCAAATGTGGATTTGTTCTGTGTCTTACTAACGTCACGGTGGGTAATGCTCAAATTCTGTGCCTGTGGCTATGCTGCTCCACAGCAGAGTGATTTTGACCAAAAATGCAACCTTATTCTGCAGGAAAATTAACTTAAATGTTTTGCTTAACTATCCTCAACTGCAGATCTCAGATTTTAACTTCCTGAAAGATTAAAAACTCTTTATCTAATTTCAATTTTATCCCCTAGATCTGATTAAGTAAATGCCGACCAGAATTATGATTAATTAATTAATATCTAAAGCATAATTTATTGTTTGTGTATTTTATCAAATTTGTGACCTTTAGTTTTTTTTTATTAATGCTTTGATTCGGTAATGGAAATGGAAATGAAATTACGGTTCAGGTTGCAGACTCTCCTTTGTGCTATGATGTCACTGTGATTTTTTTCCTTCCTGACTCACTTCACACATTTACAGGGAGTCATTACTTAGCTCAAAATGTTATCCTCTCAATGAAATAAAAATGGACACTGAGTCACTTGAAGAGACAATCAGATAGATAACTAAAACATCTTTTTTTTATTCATTCACAGGATGCAGGGATCGCTGGCTAAGCCAGCATTTATTGCCCATCCTTAATTGCCCAGAATGCAGTTAAGAGTCATCCACATTGCTGTGGGTTTGGAGTCACATGTAGGCCAGACCTGGTAAGGATGGCAGTTTCCTTCCCTAAAGGACATGAGTAATCCAGATGGGCTCATCTTGACAATTGATTCATGATCATCATTGAGACTCTTAATTCCAGATGTTTATTGAATTCAAATTCCACATGGTAGGATTTAAACGCCGGTCCACAGAACATTACCTGGGTCTCTAGACTAACAGTCTAGTAATAACACCACTAGGCCATTGTTAAAGAGCCACAATTGTCAGACGTTAAAGTGGAGAGATAGAGAAAGAGAGAGATGGAGCAGTTTGGGGGTGCAGGGAGAAATGCAGAATGTAATGCAGAGTAGTTGACCAAGGATTCTCATAGTAACAGTTGTTGGCCATGCAGCCCCTCAAGCCTGTTCCACAATTCAATGTATTCATGGCTGATCTGTGGCCAAACTCCAAATACCTGTGTTTGGCCCATATCCCATAATTCCTTTGTTTAACAAACATTTACCTCCCTCAGATTTAAAATCAAGGACTGATCTACCATCCCCGATGTGGAAGAAAGTTCCAACCATTGACCACCCTTTGTGTGTAGAAGTGGTTCCTAATCCACCAAAGCCCCAACAGCTTTGTGGTTGTCATCATCAATCAGATCCACAATTTTTCAGGGAGTCTGAGTCTCTGCAGGAACATACACATAGTGATTATAATGAGGTAAGCCAGTTGGACCTCATAGAATATGAAAGAAAAATAGAAATTGCTGGAAAAGCTCAGCAGATTTGACAACAGCTGTGGTGAGAAATCAGAGTTAATGCTTTAGTTTCAGGTCAAAAGTAAGACACCTTCAGAATTGTGTTCTGAAGAAGTTTCACTAGACTCAAAACATTAACTCTGTTTTCTCCCTACTGACGCTGCCAGACCTGCTGAGTTTCTCCAGCAATTTCTGCTTTTGTTTCAGATTTCCACCATCCACAGCTCTTTGCTTTCTTTCAGGTTGATGACATTTGTAGTCACAGTACCCTGCATGTGAAGCACATACTGATGTGTCCGATACGTATGCTGATCACAAGCAACCTTCACCATGCCACTGGTCACTGCCGATCTCTATGAAGCGGAAGTGATCACAGGTGACAATTCACAAAGACAATCCAAGGTCGCAGAGGTTGTGCATAGATCTAATTTCCTCCCTCCTGAATATAACTACTTGCCAACCCTTTGATGGTGATGAAGCATAGATACAATGCATCCTATTATTGAGGGTGAGCTTCTGCTGCTTGAATTGATCAGGGGATGTGGTGGGCTTAGGGAGGAGATTTGCTTTAGACAAATGTGCTGCATAATCCTGGCCTGCTGTGAATGTGATAGAGGTTGACAACCTGGGAGAGAAGAAGTAGATTTCTGAGGAGGAGGAGGCTGTTGAGATGAAGGAACATCAATTTGTGTATGATAGAGCACAGCAACACAGGGTACTACAAGCTAGACAAGATTTAAATGACACACAGCTCCAATAGAGAGGAGCTGGGTGCAATGACCATTCATTGGCTGTAAAATTGCTGTTGCTTCAAAGGTAACAGTGAATGGCTTTTTTCCTTTGAAAGACAAATACTGTTTCTGTATAGTTTGTTCCCTTTTTTCTGTTGCTGACTAAAGTGAATGTTTTGAAGTGTTTGAAGGTTTCTCTACGTATAGTTGTTCCACAGTTGAACAACGAGAACCATTTGGAGCCCACTGTACATTAGGGAGAGGGTAACACTGACTTGGATTGGGTTGTAAGGGAGAACGAGGATAAGGACAAGTGAGCTGTGTGGCTGGAATTTGAGGTCAGACCATGTGGACGGCACCTGTGCTGGAAAGAAATTCTGCGATTTACATATTAATCTTCTCTAACTGATTAAAGATTTAACAGCCATCTTGGGTTTGTTTAATACATTTGCATCAGTTCTATGACTCTTTGATCTTTTGCTTAAAAATTCTCTGTGTGATGCCACCTCTCTCACTGACACCTGAAGAAGGAGCAAGACTTCGAAAGCTTGTGATTTCAAATAAACCTGTTGGATTATAACTTGGTGTCGTGTGATTTTTGACCTTGTCCAGCACAGTCCAACTCCAGCACTTCCAAATCAAGGAAAGCCCTTGGACAGAGACTGTGATGTATTTTTCTTAACTTTGCTTCATTTCTTTTCACTGAACTGTGGTTATATTGTGTATAGCTGTAATGTAACTTTCTTTTCTTCATTCCTCTATTCAGTAACCAAAGATTGTATTTAGGTACCTTTGTACTTACTAACTTTTCACAACTCATTTGAATACGTGTGACAATAAGGCGCATTCAATCCAATTCAGTTTACAGAGCATGGAATTTATGTCTGTGCAATGAAGTGTCAGCAGTGCCAGCTACATGTCTTGGGTTGCTCTCCCACCCTGTGCTCTTTGGGCAGCTAATGTCTAACCAGTTACACAGCTTGGCTTCATTAGAGAGGACCTACTGGTGGCCAGTCTTTCTTGTTGTAACAAATGAGAAAGCTCAATGATTGGAGAGTGATTGAACCATGGTGCATTAGGATTGAGGCACACTTGGGACAATAGTGTGAGAAATCCTGATTAGGGCTCAGGGACAGAAGTCCGACATAAAACTTGCCAAGAAGGTCACTTACAGAAGTTATAGAATTGTAGAGTTATAGAATCCCTACAGTGTGGAAACAGGCCCTTCAGCCCAACAAGTCCACACCGAACCTCAGACCATCCCACCTAGACCCACCCCCCCAACAACCCACCTAACCTACACCTCCCTGAACACCACGGGCAATTTAGCATGGCCAATCCACCTAACCTGCACATCTTTGGACTGTGGGAGGAAACCGGAGCACCCGGAAGAAACCCACTTGGTCAATTTCTGAAATAAAACAAATAACTGCAGATGCTGAAAAACTGAAAAAGAAAACAGAAATTACTGAAGCAACACGGCAGCATCTGTGGAGGGAGAGAGAGAGACCGAGATTTAGAGTTTACATAGAGCGTGGTAAGTGCTTAGAACACACTGTCAGAGGAGCTGGTAGGGGCAGACACAACAGCAATGTTGAAAAGCCATCTTGACAGATACAAGAATTGGCAGAGAATAGAGGGATACAGACCACGTGGAGAGAAAAGATTTTTTAGTTTAGAAAGATGTCATGTGTCAATGCAGTCTTGACAGGCCAAAGGGTCTGTTCCTAGGCTTTAACATTTCAAGCCTAGTGACTCTCAGAACATGATAGGATCATAGACTCTCCACAGTGTGAAAGCAGACCATTCCACTCATCAAGTGCACATTGACCCTCCAAAGAGCATCTCCACCTTTCCCATGGCCAATCCACCTAACCTGCACATCCTTAGACTGTGGGAGGAAACCGGAGCTCCCAGAAGAAACCTTGGCGGATGCGGGAAGAATGTGCAAACTCTACCCAGTGTCCCGAGGTGGAATTGAATCCAGATCCTTGATGCTGTGAAACAGCAGTGCCAACCACTGGACCATTATGATGTGCCACCATGCCGCCCCTGATTCTGAAATGAACAATTATGAAATGTTTTTGAGTAGATTTGTAGCTCGGGTTGGGGATGTTGTGGTTGGTTGGCTCACTGAGCTGGCTCGTTATTCCGCAGATGTTTCATTACCCTGCTGGGTAACATCGTCAGTGCAGCCTCCGATGAAGCATCTTTGTGTTTTCCTGCCTGTTATTTAAACCCTGGGGTCTGTTGAACTGGGTTACCTCACTTCCAGTTTTCCTTCGCAATGGAGTGCACATGGGGTCAATTTCTCTGTGTACGAAGAAAGCCATCAACAAACCTGTCCAACTTTTCTCTCACCTATCCGCTCCTCTCACCTCAACTCCCACCCCCACCTCCTACCTATCAGCTTCATCCCCGCCTCCTTGACCTTTCCGTCTTCCCTTGGCCAACCCCCATCCTAACTCACCATGTACACTCACCTTTACTGGCTCCATCTCCACCTCCTTGACCTGTCCGTCACCTCTCCACCTATCTGCTCCTTTATCCACCTTTTTTCCACTCCCCCTCTCTCTATTTATTTCAGAATCCCCTTCACACCCCCATTTCTGAAGAAGGATAAATGCTTGTTGGGGTAAAAAGTGTGGAACTATGGGGGGTGACCAGAGAATAATTCAATGACTCTTTGAATGAAATGTTATAGGCATGATCAATCAAAGATTCAGCCTTTGCTGTTTACTTCCAAATTCCTTTATTGTAAAACAGTGAGCTGCTGAGTAATCACCGATAATAAAACTCATGAGATTCATTCTGGAGTTTCCTGCAGCTTGCTTGATTGCATTCGGGGCAGGATATCCCCAGAGCTCTTTTGTTGTAAATTGATTATTCTCTCGGATTGTCTGTCTCAGGAGATTTCTGAAGTGTGGGCCTGTCAGGGCAGCAAGATGTTGGAACTTGTCTGTAAGTCCACAGTGTGAATTCAATGAGCTGGGTGGATTTCCTTCCTGAATTCATATGCAGATGGGAAATAGGGAGATGACTGGTCCCAGAACAAAACTATAATGAATGTTACACCCTGTCACAATTGGATTCCTGACCAAATTACAGATATTTCATTTTGTTCATATTTTCCAAATAAATGGTATAAATTAATACATTTTGGTTCAAAGGTTCAAATACCCTCCAAGGGCTGCCTGAAAGTAATATAATTTTTGAACACTTGACATTGTAATCCAAGTATTGGCACAAATCCACTGCTACTGTTGCAGTGTGTCATTCACAACCAAACACATTTGGTCAGTTTGAAAAAATACAGCAAGATTTGGCCCATTGTTCCATTGCTTTCTGGCCATAGTATGGAGGTCCCGGTGTTTGGCTGGAGTGGACAAGGTCAGAAATCACACGACATCAGGTTATAGTCCAACAGGTTTATTTGAAATCACAAGCTTTCTGAGGGCTGCCCTTTCGTCAGGTGATGAAGGAACGGTGCTCCAGAAGCTTGTAATTTTTAAAAAAACCCATTGGACTATAATCTGGTGTTATGTGACTTCTGACTTCATTTTCTAGTGAAAGCACCAAGGTAGAACCATGCACTAACTTTTCCCTGCAACCCTTCAAATGTTTCTCCACTTCTTCAATTTGTATGTTACAATTGAATTATCTGCCCTCACAACACTCTGTCCACCAGTAACCAGGCAAGACAACAGAGATCATTTTTATTTTTTCATGGGATGTAGGGATCTCTAGTTGGGCCAGCAAAGACGTGGCAGGCAAACAGGAGGCAGAAAAAAGACAGTAAGCCTTGCAGCATCTAGAGGTGGAGAAGCCAAGGTTTTGGGTATCACCCTGCTTGAGGGCTGAAGAAGTCTAACTGAATAAGGGTAATACCTGAAATATTGACTTCTGTTCCTCCAGAAGCTGCTTGGCTTGTTGAGTTTTTCCAGCCTCCTGTGTGTCTATTGAGGATTCCAGCATCTGCAGTTTTTTTTTTATCCCCAGCAAAAAGGGACTGATTGCTTTTTTAAACCCTGTAGACTGTAGTCCACCTGTTGTAGGTACAATGCTGCTGTGAAGGGAGTGCCAGGGTTTTGGCCCGGTGGTACTGAAGGAGCAGTGATATATTTCCAAATAAAGAGGGTGAGTGCCTTGGTGGGGAACTTCCAGGTGATGCTGTCCCTTGTCCTTCCAGATGGAAGTGGCCATGGGCTTGGATGTTGCTGCTGAGTGGGAAAATTAAAATGACATTTGTCAACTATGTCCACACCTAAACTGGGTTGGCGTTAATCACACACAGCAAGAACACTCATCCCCAAGATAAAACAACCATTTAAATAATGAAGTCAGGCTATGTTGAAATCTTTCTGGCCTGATTAAAACATAGGAGCATTGAAATTAGAGGCCAGAATATGCACATGGCCCTTTTAAGCCTGCCCCATTATAAGACACTCGTGGTTGCATTGTCAGGTTCAACATGCTGGGAACATTAACCAGAGAGCCATACAAAAAGGAACTCTGAAATGTGGCCCTTCCCTTTAGACCACGAACCACATGCTATTAAAACGATTTGGTTCTGCCTTACTTCAAGACTTCTTGCCCGGTCCTACTGCACCCTTATCTCCCAAATCCCAACTGGGCTTTTACACCATCTGGATGGACTATAGGTTTTCCACCTAGTAGATTCCTGCTTCCTAGACTTAAGGACATGCTCACTCATGCATTTCAAGAAGACTGCTCACCAGCTGTGCCCAGGCATCTTTGGATGGGCAATAAATATCAGCTTGATCAGTGATATACAATTCCCAAGGCTGAATGGAAGAAAATTGGCAGTTAAAATTAGTCAAGCAAGACTGATATGGCTCCTGCATACGAAACCTATGGCCCCAAGAGTTGCAATTAAGCCTGATCTCAAATGGTTGTTGTTGCCTTTAAGAGGGAACAATGGGACCATATTGACTGTTAAGTGTAGTCTACAGCGTAACTGCAACATTCTCTTACAATGGAATTTTGGTTTATTCATTCATGGGTTGTAGGTGTCTCTGGCTGGGCTAGCATTCGTTGTCCATCCCCAGTTGCTTTCAGGAAGGTGGTGGTGAGCTGCCTTTTTGTTGCAGCCCGTGTGCTGTATGTAGGCCCATGATGCCCTTAGGGAGTCAGTTCCAGGATTTTGATCCAGTGGCATTGAAGGAATGGCGATATATTTCCAAGTCAGGATGGTAAACAGTTTGGAGGGGAACTTGGTGGTATTCCCACGTATCTGCTGTCCTTGTCCTTCTAGATGGATGAAGCTGTGGGATGAGAAAGTGCTGTCTAAGGATCTTTAGTGAATTTCTGCAGTGAACTTATTGACACTACACTCTGCTGCTACTGAGTATCAGTGCTAGAGGGAATAGATATTTATGGACGCACTGCCAATTAATTGGGCTGCTTTGACCAGGATGGTGTCTTGAGTGTTGTTGGGGCAGCACTCATCCAGGAAAGTGAGGAGTATTCCATCGCAATGTTGACTTGTGTCTTGTAGATGATTAACAGGCTTTTGGGAGTCTGGAGGGGAGCTACTCAACGCAGTATTCCTATCCCCTGACTTGCTCTTGCAGACATTGTGTTTACATGGTGAGTCCAGTTGAGTTTCTGGTCAATGGTAACCCCTAAGATGTTGATGATGGGAATGGAGAGGATGGTAAGACCACCGAATGTCAAGGGGTGATAGTAGGATTGCTCCTAATTGGTCTTGGTCATTGCCTGGCATTTGTGTGGCATGAATGTTACTTGCTACTTGTCAGGTCACACCTGGATATTGTCCAGATCTTGTTATATTTGGACTTGGGCTGCTTCTGAGTTTCTGGATCTGCACCATAACAGAACAATCGACTGGTATAATACAGGACTTATTTATTTCATTTAGTCTTTGTCAGTTCTTTCAGAGATCGATCCAGTCCGTCCCACTGAAACATGACTTCTCTGTTACAATTTTTTTCTCCTTTAAGGAAATATATGTTCCTGTTTTGAAGGATCCCACTGAATCTTGCTTCAGTGCCTGAGGAGTTGCGAATGGTGCTGAACATTGTGCAATCATTGATGAACACCTTCACTTCTGGACTTAATGATGGAGGGAAGGTGATTGACAAGCAGCAATAGCAAACATTTATCTGTCTTCTCGGTCAGGTGCTTATTGTAATGATCCAGGCAGGAACCCTCCCAACCCTATCTGTCTAAAGCTACTATCCGCTGAGGCACCCATGATTCTGATGGCCTTGAAGGAAATGCTGGTGAGATGGAAGGAGGAGGTGTGTGGTGGTTTCAGGGCGAATCTGCTACGTCTCTCTGCAGTTGCAGTAATTCTCCTTTCTCTCTCTATTCCTGCCACTTTACTCTTGGTGTGTGTGCCGCTGTTCTTGAGAGTTGGTTCCTTCTCCTCAAACACTATCCAGATGGTGGTATCATGGTATAGTCAATGGACTCGACATTTAGAGACTCAAGCCAGAGGTCTGGAGACAGTAGTTCAAATCTTGACCATATGAGCTGGTGGAATTTAAATTATAAAGCTAGTCTCACAAATAGTGACCATCATGCCTATTCCCTGTGATTGACGTAAGAACCTGTCTGCCTCACTAATTCCTTTTGGAATGGGAATCTGCCATCCTTACCTGGGATATCCCATTTGCCAATTTGCTTGACCTTTAATTCCCTTTGAAATGGGCTAGCAAGTCATGCAGTTCAAGGACAATTGGAGATGGGCAATAAACTAGCCAGCAACAAATACGTCCCAAGAAATAATGAAGCAAAAGATCTCAGAATTAATTTAAATACATGCACTGTAATAGGAGCCAGTAAAAGGTCTTATAAGGGCAGGAACGTGGATATGAGGAATGTTGGATCAGCCATGATCCTATTGAATAGTGAAGCAGGTTTGTGGGGCTGAACCGCCTCCTCCTGTTCCTATTTCTTAAGGCCTCATGATCTGCTCAAAGACAATCTCTTCTAGGCTCATTACCAAACTACCTCATATTAACATTTTTTTCTGAAGCATAGTTAATTATAAACCACTAGGTGAAAGCTGTGGACATATTTTTAGCTGAAAATAAATCAGATTTGAAAAATATTACAAGAACAAACTTAAGCAAGTGCAGTGCAACTCTTTCGCATTCTCAGTTAAATAAGAGGAAGATGTATCTGAGAGAGGTTGTATCTTCTGATATGTTCTTCACTTTGGCAAAATGAACCTGAGCAAACCTCTGTGTACGCTCACTCAGGAACCAGCTGCTATAGGAATTTTGACAGTTAAAACTGTCAACTACTATTGGCTGATTTGGAAGACAACCAATGTACTTTGGTGAAAACATTTATGGAACTGAATTTTTAACAATGCTCCCAGCAGGTTAGTCTTTAACAAAAAAAGTAAGAAGTGTTAAATTATGCATTCACTTACATAGAATGTCCAGCATAAAAATTAACTGCTCAGCCCAGCAACTCCATGACAATCTGAACAATTCCCCTCCTAACGCATCAAATATGAAGAGATAAAAGGTACTGCAGATGCTGGAGAATCTGAGATAACAAGGTGTGGGGCTGGATGAACACAGCAGGCCAAGCAGCATCATAGGAGCAGGAAAGCTTGACGTTTCGGGCCGAGACCCTTCATCAGAAATGGGGGAGGGGAAGAGGGTTCTGAAATAAATAGGGAGAGAGGGGGAGGCGGATAGAGGATGGATAGAGGAGAGGATAGGTAGAGAGGAGGCAGACAAGTCGAAGAGGCGGGGATGGAGCCAGTAAAGGTGAGTGTAGGTAGGGGGGTAGGGAGGAGATAGGTCAGTCCAGGGAGGACGGACAGGTCAAGGGGGCGGGATGATGTTAGTAGATAGGAGATGGGGGTGTGGCTTGAGGTGAGAGGAAAAACAGGTTAGGGAGGTGGAGATGAGCTGGGCTGGTTTTGGGATGCGGTTGGGGGAGGGGAGATTTTGAAGCTTGTGAAATCCACATTGATGCATCAAATATGAATATTCTTTTAATTAAATAGTTGCTTGCCACTATTGCTGTCAAAAGAATGAAAGCCATCTGAGCCTTTCTTCTTTCATCAGGACATAATCACAAGAATACCACATTTCAAAAGAAGCAACAACGTACACTCCATGCTGATTGGTTGATAAATAGCTTGCAGCTGTTAGTAGAGGCTTTGCAATGCTGATTGCACCAGGTAATAGATCAACGCAGGGCTTTTGTTTAAGTTCGAAGCCGACAGTTTGGCTGATCAAGATGTTGCTAAATTCACGAAAGATTAACTGGAAAGACACCATGTGTGGCCATGGTCTTTCTGTCTAACATATCACCTCCAGTTCAAGGAAGCGAATTACACTGTGCGTCTGACTGATAATGTTAAATTGGATAAGATGAAAGAAAGAACTGTGGACGCTGGAGATCTCAAACAAGAAAATGATGCTACAAGACCTGTTGAATTTCTCCAGCACTCCCTAACTTACAGTGTGTGTTGGCAGAAATCTTAGCACCTTTGAAATGGTTAGCAAGTGTTGTACAATTGTGGAATCATATTTGATGTTTTCAGAAATACTTTATGATCCTTATCCTTTCTCCCTCATATGCCTGCCAAGCTTCTCAGTAGCATCTTTGATGTATTGATGCATCTCAATTCACTTCACAAGAGGATTACAAATTACGATGTAATGTCACATTAGATCATAATAACAGGAGTAGGCCATTCAGCCCGACAATCTGGTCCAACATTCAATATAATTGTAGCTGATCTCATCTCAACCTTGAGTCCACTTCCCTGCCCACTCTCCATAACCTTTTAAGCCATTACTAATTAAAAATCTGCCTAACTCCTCCTAAAATTTACTCAATGTCTCAACATCCACCACAATCTGGGGGAATGAACTCCCCAGATTCATGACCCTTTGAGAGAAGTAATTCCTCCTCATCACTGCTTTAAGCCTACCCCTTATCCTAAAACAATGACCTCCCGATCTACATTGTCCCACATGAGGAAAATTCCTCTTTTAGCCGACTCTGTCAATGCCCTTTAGCATCTCATCGACCTCAATTAGATCTCCTCTCATTCTTCTGAACTCGAATGATTATCAGCATACCGGGAGCTGTCAATTGAATAATTAAAACCTTGATCAAAAAGAGGGAGATTTTCAAGGATTGTCTTGAGGGAGGAAAGTGAGGTAAAGAGACAAGGATGGGCAGGAAGAGAATTCAAGAACTTGGGGCCCCGTCAACTGAAGGCACAGTCATCACAATAATATAGAATATAGAACATAGAACAGTACAGTACAGTACAGGCCCTTCGGCCCACGATTTTGTGCCAAACTTTTACCCTAAACCTAAGGTACATCCAACCTCCACCCCAACCTTATATTATCATCCATATGCCTATCTAATAGCCGCTTAAATGCCCCTAGTGAGGCTGACTCCACTACCCTCTCCGGCAATGCATTCCACGCCCCTACCACTCTCTGAGTAAAGAATCTACCTCTGACGTCTCCCCGATATCTACCTCCTTTCACTTTAAAACTATGTCCCATCATAAAAGCTACCTCCACCCTAGGAAAAAGTCTCTGGCTGTCTACTCTGTCTATACCTCTGATCATTTTGTTCACCTCTATCAAGTGACCTCTCATCCTTCATCGTTCTAAAGAGAAAAGCCCCAGCTCTCTCAACCTTTCCTCGTAAGACCTTCCCTCCATTCCAGGCAACATCCTGGTAAATCTGCTCTGGGTCCTTTTCTAACGCTTCCACATCTTTCCTGTAATGAGGCGACCAGAACTGGACACAACACTCCAGATGTGGCAGAACCAGGCTTTTGTATAGCTGGAGCATAACTTCACGGCTCTTGAACTCAATCCCTCTATTAATGAAAGCTAACACACCATACGCCTTCTTAACAACTCTATCCACCTGGGTGGCAGCTTTCAGGGAACAGTGGACATGAACCCCCAGATCCCTCTGCTCCTCCACACTGCCAAGAATCTTTCCATTAACCCTGTATTCTGCTTTCAAGTTTGTCCTTCCAAAATGAATCACCTCACACTTTAAAGAGTTACAATCCATTTGCCACTTCTCATCCCAACTCTGCATCCTATCAATGTCCCTTTGTAACCTAGAACAGCCCTCTGCACTGTCCACAACTCGACCCACCTTCGTATTGTCCGCGAACTTACAAATCTACCCTTCCACTCCTACATCCAAATCATTTACAAAAATCGCAAATAGAAGAGGACCCAGAACAGATCCTTGTGGTACACCACTCGTAACTGAGCACCATGTTGAATATTTTCCGTCCACTACCACCCTTTGTCTTCTAAGGGTCAGCCGATTCTGAATCCAATCTGCTACATTTCCCCCGATCCCATGCCTCCTTATCTTCTGCATGAGTCTACCATGGGGAACCTTATCAAACGCCTTACTTAAATCCATGTAAACCACATCCACTGCTCTACCTTCATCCACGTGTTTGGTCACCTCTTCAAAGAATTCTGTAAGGTTTGTGAAGCATGATCTACCCCTCACAAATCCATGCCGACTATCACGAATGAAACTGTGCCTGTCCAAGTGATCATAAATCCTATCTCTCAGAGCCCTTTCCAATAATTTGCCGACCTCTGAAGTAAGACTAACTGGCCTGTAATTTCCAGGGTTATCCCTATTCCCTTTTTTGAAGAAGGGAATAACGTTTGCCAATCTCCAATCTTCTGGCACTATACCCGTGGACAGTGAGGATGAAAAGACCATTGCCAAAGGCCCTGCGATCTCTTCCCTCATTTCCCATAGAATCCTTGGATAAATCCCATCAGGCCTGGGGGACTTATCTATCTTCAACTTCCTCAAAATTCCTAGTACATCTTCCTTAGTAACATCCACCTCTTCTAGCCTTCCAGCCTGTTTCACACTGTCGTTCCCGACAACTAGATCCCTCTCAGTTGTGAATACCGAAGAAAAGTATTCATTAAGGACCTCTCCCATCTCTTTCGGCTGCATGCACAAATTCCCTTTACAATCCTTGATTGGCCCTACCCTTTCTCTGGTCATTCTCTTATTCCTCATGTACATGTAAAAAGCCTTGGAGTTTTCCTTGATCCTATCTGCCAAGATTTTCACATGTCTCCCTATAGCTCTCCTAAGCCCTTTCTTCAGCTCCTTCCTGGATAACTTGTATCCCTCTGGAGCCTTTTCCGATCCTTGTTTCCCAAACCTTATGTAAGCCTCCTTCTTCCTCTTAACCAGTCGTTTGACCTCTCTCGAGAACCAAGGCTCCCTCACTTGACAGTATCTTCCCTGCCTGCTAGATCAAATGCAGTATGCATTCCTTAAACATTCTCCACATTTCTACAGTGGTCTTCCCTGACAGCATCTGTTCCCATTTTATGTTGCCCTGTTCTTGCCTAACAGAATTATAATTACCCTTCCCCCAATTATAAACCTTACCCTGCTGTAAGTACCTATCCTTTTCCATGACTATTGTAAAAGTAACAGAGTTATGATCACTTCCACCAAAATGCTCTCCTACCAACAGGTCTAACACTTGGCCCGGTTCATTGCCAAGCGCCAAATCCAACGTGGCCTCTCCTCGTGTTGGTCTATCTACATACTGTGTCAGGAATCCTTCCTGAACGCACTGGACAAAATCCACTCCATTTCAACTATTACAACTAAAATGTTTCCAATCAATGTTTGGAAAGTTAAAGTCACCCATGACTACAACCCTGTGACTTCTGCACCTTTCTAGTATCTGCCTCCCAATCCGCTCCTCCACTTCTCTGCAACTGTTAGGGGGTCTGTAAAAAAACCTGAACAAAGTGACTGCTCCTTTCTTGTTCTGGACCTCAACCCAAACTGACTCTGTAGACATATCATTCTCGAACTGCCTTTCAGTAGCTGCTATACTAACCCTGACTAGCAATGCCACTTCCCCGCCTCTTTTTCCACCCTCCCTATTTCTTTTAAAGCACCTAAACCCTGGAACATCCGACAACCACTCCTGTCCCTGAATTACCCAAGTTTCTGTAATGGCCGCAACATCGTAGTTCCAAGTACCGACCCATGCTCTAAATTCATCCGCTTTATTTCTGATACTTCTAGCATTGAAGTATACACACCTCAAACCATCTCTGTGTCCACAATTATGCTCCATCGACAACATTTCTTTATTAACAACTTCACTCCCTGTTGTCTCTGTTGGAAGGCTGAATACCTCATCCTGTGAATTACAAATCTGGTTCCCCACCCCCAGCCAATCTAGTTTAAACCATCCCGTATAATATAATAGTTGCAGAAGAAGCCAGAATTTGAAAGGTACAGTTATCCTGAAATGTTGGAGGGCTGTGAGGGATGACAGAGACAAAGATGGGAAAAGCCATGGAAGAATTTTAAAACTGGTGAATTCTACGTTTAGGCCATCGAGCTGTAGGCTTCCAAGGTGGAATATAAAGTGTTATTCCTTCAGTTTGCGGGTGGTGTCATTGTGACACAATGTGCTCTCACCTGTCACCATCCTACCAGGCTTCCCCAGCCCCACCCATCCTGTACTTATTTCGAAGCTCCTTTCCTCCTACCCATTTCTGAAGAAGGGTCCCGACCCGAAACGTCAGCTTTCCTGATTCTCTGATGCAGCCTGGCCTGCTGCATTCCTCCAGCTCCACGCTGTGCTATCTCTGGCCATTTTTAATAATGTTCCATTGTTTCTGATATGAAATTGATTCATGTTTGATCATTTTTATCATTTTTTTGAAGGATTGTGGAGACACCTGAATCAATTTTTTAAAGGTCACTGAACAGACTCATCAAAGCTTTTGTTTTTGTTCCGTAATTTCTCAAAAACAGTACATTTCCAGAAAATTACTGAGTTTGTTTCTTCGCTTAAACTCATTTCATGGAATGCAGTTTACTGTTTAATAACCGAACTCTTTGGCTGTTCTGTTTGGATGATATCTGCAGACTTATGGTTTGGATTTTTATTGGGGAAAATCTGCTACGGAACAAGTAGCTTCATTCATGTTTCCAGTTTCTGAATCACCTTCACTGTGAGATCAGGATCGAACCTGATTGGTCTTCTGCAAAAGTGACTGAAAGAACACCTTGAAATTATATTTCCTATATCTGCCAATTCCTCAGAGACAAATGTGCATTCATGAAAAAAGATCAGCTTCTCCCTGCAGAACTTTTACTTCAAAGGAACTTTCTGGAATGTTTTGGAAAGTGATGATTTGGTTTCTTTTACCGACCGATGCAGGCTCTATTACACTTGGACCAGGTGGTGGTCATGGGAAGGGATGGGTGGGTTGTTCGTACGGCAGCGTGCTCCTCAGGCTGTTTTCACCTGGCTTCCATTTCTTTCCCGACAACAAGTCTCAAGGTGCTCGAAGCCTTCCCAGATGATCCTCCTCCACTTTGGACAGTTTCAGGCCAGTGATTCCCAGGTGTCTGTGGGAAAGCCGCACTTTGGCAGTTCACTGAAGCACTTTCTCTGTCCACCTGGTCTCACCTGCCATTTCGAGAGTTGGGAGTAGAGCACCTGCTTGGGGAGTTTTATGTTGGCCGTGCAGACAAAGTGCCCAGCCCATTGCAGCTAAACAAAGGTGGTCAGTGCCTCGATACCAGGGATGTTGGCCTGGTTGAGGACGCTGATGTTGGTGCATATTTCGTCCTAGCAGATTCACAGGATCTTGTGCAGGCAACATTGATGGTACTGCTCCAGCGTCTCGCACAAGCAGCATTGATGGTACTGCTCCAGTGCCTCGCACAAGCAGCATTGATGGTACTGTTCCAGGGCCTTGAGGTGTCTGCTGTAGACAGTCCATGTCTCAGGGCCATATAGGAGGGTGGCAATCACTACAGCTCTATAAACCATGGTCTTGGTATGGGATCTGATGTTGTTGTTCTCAAACACCATTTTCCTCAGGCGGCTGAGGGCTGAGCTATCACACTAGAGGCGATGCTGGATCTCTTCATTGATAACTGCTTTGGCCAACAGGATTGAGGTATTGGAATTGGTCACCGTTCTCTAAGGCCTCCCCGTGGATCCTGACGATCAGGGATTTGCTCCACAATGCCAGACCGGGTTGGTGAAGGGCCTTCATCTTGCAGATGTTCCGGGTGAGACCCCATGCTCTCATATCTCTCTGAAATAGTGCTGACAATGGTCTGGAGTAAGTCCTTGGACATTGTGCATACACAAGCATCATCTGCGTAAGGCACCTCAATGATACTGGTTGGGGTGGCTTTGATTTTGGCTTGGAGGGGACTGCAGAGGTTGAATAATTTCCCACAGGTTCTGTATTTTAGCCCCACTCCAGCAGGGAGCGGTCAGCAGTAAGGTAAAGCATTGCAGTTAGGTAGATCAACAATGGTGTTGGGGCGATGACACAGCCCTGTTTGACACCGGTCTGAACAACGAATCGATCTGTGGTGGAGCCATTTATCATGACCATGACCTCCTTGTCATCATGGAGCAGGGAAAGGATGGTGACAGACTTCATGGTGTAAACAAATTGGAGAATAACGCTCCATAATGCTTCCTGACTGATGGTACTCGCAAAACGACCAATATAAAGGGAGAAGAACATTTATCCAGTTTGAGAGGAGCGTTATGATTGGTTGGTAAGTGGACTCTGAATGATAGAGGGGTTGCCATGGAAACTGCATTAGTTAGCTGATGACTGACAGTTAACTTCCATTTGTCCTGATATATGCAAGACAGAAGGTTTTGAAAAATTGTGTTTTTATTTAACAATACTTTCACTTCCCAGTTTTAATAGTTTGTCTACATGCCTAAGCCTATATATTACCTGAAAAGCTTTTTCTCCGTCTTCAGCAGATTCGCCGAATTGAGGATGACTTTTTTCCACTCTGGAGTTTTGGGTCCTAATGTGACTAAGCAAGTCCAATGCTGCACCCACCTACCCTCCCTCAGGTGGGGGCAGATGGTATTTGCTGAAGTCGGTCAGTGGGGCGCTTAGATTTTCACACAATCCTTCCACTGTTTGTGCTCTGTCTCCATGTGGGACTGTTGGAGATGCTTAAAATGAATGGCACCTTTGTGGACCCTTCTTTGCCAGCCTGGGCAGTGTAGGCCAAGAAATTTCTATGGGTTCATGGGGATGTTGTATTATTTCAGAAACTTTGAGGACATCTGTGAAGAATTCTCTCTGTCCTCCTGGTATTACTTGACGTGGAACATAGAACAGTACAACACAGTACAGGCCCTTCGGCCCACGATGTTGTGCCTAAACCTAAGCTTTTACCCTAAACCTAAGGTCTATCCAACCTCCACCCCTACCTTATACTATCATCCATATGCCTATCTAATAGCCGCTTAAATGCCCCTAATGAGGCCGACTCCACTACCCTCTCTGGCAATGCATTCCACGCCCCGACCACTCTCTGAGTAAAGAACAATAGATACCTCATATCCCTAGAGAAATACTATCAGTGGCTACACCAACAATTCCTGGGCTTGGAGTATGTTTGAGGTCTTTTTCATGAAACAATCTGTCTGCCAAAGAGTCTGCTGACACGTTAAATGAAATGTTGGCTTTTACTGCATGTGTTTGTCCTCATTGAGAGGAGGTTCCCAAGGTGCTTGAATTGGTCACATTGTCCAGAGCCCGGCCATGGATCTTGATATTTGCGAGAGATTGTTCTGCAATGGGAGCAAGCTGGCGCAGCATGTTTAACTTCCAGGTATTTAGCTTAAGTTTGATTCTCTCATACACCTCCATGAATGCATTGATAATAGTTTGGAGTTCAGCCTCTGATTGTGTGAACACAAAGTTACAGAATAAAATCGGGACTAGGAGCAGGAGTAGACCATTCAGCTCCATGAGCCTGCTCCACCATTTAATATGATCATAGCTGAACTCATCTCAGACTCAACTCCACTTCCCTACCTGCTCTCCATAACCCTTCAACTCACTACGAATTAAATATCTGTCTGTCTCCACCTTCAATAACGAGGGGTCACGCGTTCAAGGTGAGAGGAGAAAAGTTTAAGGGGGATACACGCGGAAAGTACTTTACACAGAGGGTGGTAGGTGCCTGGAACGCGTTGCCAGCAGAGGTAGTAGAGGCAGGCACGGTAGATTCATTTAAGGTGCGTCTGGACAGATGCATGAGTAGGTGGGGAGCAGACGGATACAGATCCTTAGGGTTTAGGCCCGAAACGTTGAGTTTTCCTGCTCCTATGATGCTGCTTGACCTGCTGTGTTCATCCAGCCCCATGCTTGTTATCTCAGATCCTTAGGAATTGGGCGATAGGTTTAGACAGTGGATTTGGATCAGCACAGGCTTGGAGGGCCGAAGGGCCTGTTCCTGGGCTGTAAGTTTTCTTTGTTCTTTGTTCTTTGTTCTTTGTAAATATATTCAGTGTCCCAGCATCCAGTGCACTCTGTGGAAGTGAGGTGAAGTACTGAAGAAAGGAGAAATCTGAAATAGAAAGAGAAAATGCATCAACTCACTCAAGTTTAGAAGGACGAGAGGAAATCTAATGGAGGTACATTAGCTGTTAAACAGGATTGACAAAGTAGATGAGATAAAAGGTACTGCAGATGCTGGAAAATCCGAGATATCGTATCCGAGAATCCGAGAATCCGAGAATCCTGGTATCTCGGATTCTCCAGCATCTGCAGTACCTTTTATCTTTGACCGCATCATCCTCCGACACTTCCGCCATCTGCAATCAGACCCCACCACCAAAGACATCTTTCCCTCCCCACCCTTATCCCCACCCTGTGGAGCGGACCACTCGCTCCGCGACTCCCTTGTCCGCTCCACACTCCCCTCCAGCCCCACCACACCCGGCACTTTTCCCTGCAACCGCAGGAAGTGCTACATCTGCCCCCACACCTCCTCCGTCACCCCAATCCCAGGCCCCAAGAAGACTTTCCACATCAGGCAGATGTTCACCTGCACATCTGCCAATGTGGTATACTGCATCCACTGTACCCGTTGTGGGTTCCTCTACATCGGGGAAACCAAGCGGATG
>JAHRHZ010000250.1:3106974-3162069 GCA_024137785.1 Ginglymostoma cirratum
GGTCTAGGCCCGAAACGTCAAGCTTTCCTGCTCCTATGATGCTGCTTGGCCTGCTGTGTTCATCCAGCCCCACACCTTGTTATCTCTTGACAAAGTAGATGTAGAATGGATGTTTTCTCATGTGAGCAGTCTAGAATGAGAGGTCATTGTTTATGGGTAAAGGGTCACAGATTTTAAACAGATCATAGAATCCCTACGGTGTGGAAACAGGCCCTTTGGCCCAACAAGTCCACACTGACCCTCAGAACATCCCACCCAGACCCATCCCCCTATAACTCACCTAATCTATACATCCCTGAACACTACAGGCAATTCAGCCTGGCCAATTTACCTAGCCTGCACATCTTTGGACTGTGGGAGAAACCGGAGCACCTGGACAGAGAACATGCAAACTCTACACAAACAGTCACCTGAGGCTGGAATTGAACCTGGGTCCCTACTGCTGTGAGGCAGCAGTGCTAACCAGTGAGCCACCACGTCACCCTAATGAGAGATGAGGGGAAATGATCCCTGTCAAGGGGCGGTGTCTGTAGATTTCCATGGATGCTGGGATATTGTGTAAATTTAAGGAGAAGATGGACAGATTTTTAATTAATAAAGGGTTGAAGCATTGTGGAAAGTGGGTAGGAAAGTGAAGTTGACGTCAAGAGAAGATCGGCCACGATTGTATAGAATGGCGAAGCAGTCTCGAGGGGCTGAATGTCTCCTAGTTTTGATGTTCCTCTGAAATAGTCAGAAGTCTGAAGTGCGCAGGAAGATTGATTTATTGATTTATTTATTGATGGTGACATGTACCTAAATACAGAGAAAAACATTGTTTACAAGCAGTACAGACAGATCATTGTAAGCAAAGGACGTACAGATCAAAAAGACTTAGATAGAGGCATACAGGTTACACTGCACAGGGTGTGTGCTCGGTGAGAGAGATAGAGTTAACGTTTCAGGTTGATAACCTGTCATGAATTTAATTTAGATAGCCTCCTGCTTCAGCAACATTCACGGTGCACCTTTGGGACTCATGAATCATCTTGATACGATATAGTTGCAGAGTCAGTGTAGATTGAAATTCTAAGGGTTAGGTCCTATGTTTGTCAGTGGAAAGTGAAACAGAAACTGAGCGGTCTGCCTATCTCCCTCTGTACTGCGTTGGATTGTCAGCCTCGATTATGATCTCAAGTCTCTCTGAGGTTAGAATGCAACTGCCTGAACCAAGGCTAACTGATGATTAAAGTGTTTTTCAGGCATGTGCATGTTAGCAAATTAAGAGAAGCTTGGTCAGTCAATTAATATGTCCAAGCTTTTCTCAAGATTAGTCAATGAACCAGGAAATAAAAAAAAATTCAAAATAATGACCCAGGAAATGCTATTAAAGTGATCAATGTTAAGGCATGAAGGGTATTCAGATATTCTCATTAAACAAGACATTAATTTCTTGAATCCTTAAATATGTGGTTTCCAATTCATCAGATACACTGCTCTGAAAAATGTAAATGTTAATGTAAATATTCTTCAAGTGATGCGAAGGTATTCATTAAATAAAATTTCATGGTAAAATGCCTCGCAACATTGAGAGGTTGAAAAATTCGCATTGAGCAATTTTTTCCCCACTTTGTACTGTTGGCTTGGGCAAACAGTTGGTTCCATTGACATAAAACAAAGTCTTTCACTTGGGGGACCTTTCAGCCTTCAGGACTCAATATCGAATTTAATAATTTCCGAGTCTAAACACCTTTTTCCATGTTCTTTACCCACAACCACACCCCAGATGCTGTCATGATATGGGCTGCTTTCAGCAGAGCAATGCATTTTCATGTACTTGTGGTCCCCAGTAACTGCTGTTCTTTCTCTCTGACAGACGATTATCCATCCCTTTGTTTGCCTCACTGCCTTTCTCCCTGTGTTGAATAAGAGTCACCAAACGAAAAACGTTAATTCTGTGTCTCCCTCCTCAGGTGCTGCCACACCTGCTGAATTTCTCCTGCAGTTTCTGTTTTTGTCCCACGGATACGACTCTCTGCTGATTAGCAATCTGGTATGAATTCCGATAACAAACATCATTATTCCATTTGACAATTACCTATCATAGTTTGTCTCAATAACTGCCCAGAGCAGTGACTGAGGCTAATTTTCCTCAACTCTTACTCAGAAATATTGAGGTTTCAAGACAGCAACAGCAATCCTATCTGTAATCAGCATGGGTAAGGAACTACTCAGAGATAGCAGCAACTGCCGATGCTGTAGTCTGAGATAACAAGATGTGGAGCTGGATGAACACAGCAGGCCAGGCAGCATCAGAGGAGCAGGAAAGCTGACGTTTCGGGTCTAGACCCTTCTTCAAATCTTTCTGGCGAGCTGCCTTCTTGAATTGGAGCAGTCCATGTGCTGTAGATAGACTCGCATTCCTCTTAGGGAGGGAATTCTAGGATTGTGATCCAGAATCAGTGAAGTAATGGTAATATATTTCCAAGTCAGGATGGTCAGTGGCTTGGAGGGGAACTTGCAGGTGGTGGTGTTCCCATGTATCTGCTGCTCTTGTCCTTCTAGATGGTCATGTTCATGGGTTTGGAAGTTGCTGTCAAAGGATCTTCAATGAATTTCTGCACTGCATCTTGTAGATAGTATCAGCAGTGTGTACTGAACATCATCAGTGGAGGGAGTGGATGCTTGTGGATGTGGTGCCAATGTTGTCAATCTTTTTGATTGTTGTTGGAGCTGCACTCATCCAGGCAAGTGGGAAATATTCCATCACACGCCTGATGATGGTGGTCAGATTTTGAGTAGTCAGGAAGTGAGGTACTCGCTGTATTCCTTGCCTCTGACCTGCACTTGTAGACACTGTGTTTGTGTGGTGAGTCCAGTTGAGTTTCTGGTCAATGGTAACCCCCAGGGTGTTGATAGTCGGGGATTCAGTGATGGTAAGTCCAGTTATTGCCAAAGGTATGATTGTTAGATTGTCTCTTATTGCAGATGGTGATTGCCTGGCACTTGTGTGGTGTGAATGTTAATTTCCCCTTGTCAGCACAAGCCTTCATGTTGTCCAGATCTTGTTGCATTTCAACATGGGTTGTCTCTGAGTTTCTTGACAGAATGACGCACAATGACAGAATTATTGGCTGGTATAATACAGGAACTATTCATTCCATTCAATCTTTAGTCAGTTGTTTCAAAGATCAATCCAGTCCATCCCACTGAAACATTACTTCCCTGCTACATTCATTTTTCCTTCAAGGAAATTTATAATTATCTTTGGAAGGATCCTCTTGAATCTTTACCCATGACCCTATCAGGCACTGTGTTTCAAGTACTAACTACTTGAGGCGGATAAAGGTTTTTGCTGACAGCGCTTCTGGTTATTTTGCCAAACATTTTAAATCTGTGCGTCTGGCTATTGACCCTTCAAGCCTTGGATACACGTTTTTCTTTTACTGCATATAAACCTTTTATGATTATAAATAATGCTATCAAATCTCCTCTCAGCCTCCTTTAAATTACAGAAAGCACTTCCAACCTTGCCAGTCTACCCATGTCACTGTAATCCCTCAGCATAGGGAATTATTGTTGGAAATCTGTTCTGAGATTTTAGGATGTAAGTGTACTAGTAGGCTCTTCACCCGATCCAGTCTGCTCCACAATTCAATAAGATCATGGCTGATCTGATAATGGTCCACTCCACTTTCCTGCTTTTTCTCCATAATTTTTGATTCCTTTACTGATTAAAACTCTGTCTCTCAGCATCAGGGGAATGTTTACTGGAGTGATTTGGAGGGCTTTAAACTCAAGTGGTAAAATGTTAGGAATCTGTGCAATGAGTCAAAGGATGACGAATGAAGGACCATAGCCAAAGACAGAAAGGAGAATAAGAACAGTGATAGGCAGAGAAATTAAGAGCCAGGATTAAACAGGAACACAGTGAAAAATAATGGGCACAGGAAAAGTAATGTTAGAAAGACAAGCCTGAAGGCTTTGTGTCCTAAAGTACAGAGATTTTGTAAAATAAGTGGATAAATTAATTGCATAAACCCAGTAAAACAGTAATCCCAGTATGATATAGTTGGAATTACAGATACATGGCTGCAGGATGACCAGGGTGGGAACTGGATATCCTAGGATATTCAGTATTTAGGAGGGGCAGGCAAAAGAGAAAAGGCAGTGGGGTTGCATCGCTGGCTAAATGTAAATTGATGCAATAGTGAGGAAAGATATTAACTTTGACAATGTGGAATCTGTATGGGTAGAGCTGAGAAACACCAAAAGGCAGTAAATTGATACTGGGGTTTGTAAATAAACCCCCCCAAGCTGAAGGGATGATGTTGAGAATGACATTAAACAGGAAACTAGAGACATGTGCGATAAAGTGCAGCTATGGGTGACTTTATTCTGCATATAGTTTGCGCAAATCAAATGAGTAACAATATCTGTAGAGGACCAATTCCTAGAGTGTTTATTGGATGATTTTCTAGACCAATTTGTTGAAGAACCAATGAGAGAACGGTTCATCCTCGACTGGGTATTATGTAATGAGAAAAGAATACTGGCAAGATTCCTGAAAGGAAAATCATGCTTAACAAATCTACTGGAATTCTTCAAGGGTGTAACATGGAGAGTTGATGAGGAGGAGCCAGTGGAAGAAGCTAAAGAACAGAGTGTAAAGGTACTGCAGATGCTGGAGAATCCGAGATAACAAGCATGGGGCTGGATGAACACAGCAGGTCGTAAGTTTTCCTGCTCCTATGATGCTGCTTGACCTGCTGTGTTCATCAGCCCCATGCTTGTTATCAAAGAACAGAGTGTTTTGTTTGTACCAATTCCTTATGCCTCCTCCATTTTTTCAAAAATCTATCTATCTTCTCTTGAACTATTTTCAGTGTGCTAATCATTCACTACCCTCTGATTTTAAATGAGTGTCAGCTCATTCTGTAATTATGTCCCCTAGTTTGAGATTCTGTCACCTGTAACAATATCTTGTTAGCATTTACTGAGTCAATCCCCTTAGAATCATCTATGTTTCTCTAAGATCCCATCACATTCTTCTAAACTTTGGTCGTTATTGCTCAGGGTTTGGAGTTTTAAAACATGGAAGTCTTCTTACAACTGTACAGGGTGTTGGTGAGGCTGCATTTGGAGTTCTGCGTACAGTTTTATAACCATATATTAAAAAGGATATACTGGATTGGACGCAGTTCAGAAGCAATTCATGAGGTTGATTCCTGGGATAAAGGGGTTCATTTGTCAAGAATGGTAAACAAATTAGGCCTTGATGTCAAGGGCTGTCACTCTCACCTCACCTCTGCAATTCAGCTCTTTTGCTCATGTTTGAACCAAAGCCGTCATGCATTCAGGAGCTGCCAGAACCCAAACTGGGCATCACTGAGCAGGTTATTTCTGAGCAGGTGCTGCTTGATAACACTGTTGACGACATCTTCCATTGCTTTAATGATAATCCAGAGGAGATTGATGGGTCAATAATTGGCCGGGTTGGATTTTCCTGTTTTTTTTTTTAAGCACAGGACGTACCTGGACAATTTTCCATATTGTCAGGTGAATGCCAGTGCTGTCGCTATGATGGAAGAGCTTGGCAGACAAGAATTTCTGTACCATTGCTGGAATATTGTCATGTCACATAGCCTTTACAGTATCCAGTGCTTCCAACTGTTTTTCGATATCATGTGGAGTGAATCGAATTGGCAGAAGACTGGTATCTGTAATTCTGGGGACCACTGGAGGAGGCCGAGATGGATCATCCACTCAGCACTTCTGGCTGAAGATTGCTGTGAATGCTTCAGCCTTATCTTTTGCACTGATGTGCTGGGCGCTTCTATCATTGAGGATGGGGATATTTGTGGAGCGTCCTCCTCCAGTGAGTTGTTTAATTGTCCACCACCATTCACAACTGGATGTGACAGGACTACAGATCTGACCTGTTGGTTACTGAATCACTTGTGGTTTGGCACACAAGCAGTCTTGTATGGTCACTTCACCAGATCGAGTCTTCATATTTTCATAAGCTTGGTCCCTATCCAGGCATGGGCTTCTGCAACCTTCATCAAACATTTAAGCAGTTTCTGCTTTTGATTTCGTATTTCCAGCGTGGACTCCTATTTTTTCTCCAATTCATGTCCATTCCAGAGTAATGCTGCAGTTGATCAAAATGTTTTGATTTAATTCCAGCACAAAGTATAGATGGACAATGTGGCATGTTGAATCCATCAGATGAACAGACTGTCAGCATTGTTGAAGAGCCAAACAATCACAGCCTTCTAACTCTGTTCAAAGCCAGACCTGACAGCAACGCCTACTTGTGATTGCTAGTATCGATTCCCGGAAACAAAATCAGCATTGGCTTGTCATTGAGATGCTGGACAATAGAGATTGTGATTAAGTATTTAGAGAACTGTTTTTGCAGTGTTCGGTTACCGAATGGTTATCAGAATTCAGGAACACATCATCTCAAATCGATAGACAGTCCGGATGAAAACTAAGAAAGCTTCTGTCAGCTGGTGAGTCCAGGTTGCTAAGCTCATTAACGTTAGCAAGTGCGAGGAATTTGGATCAATTTAACTCCAGCTGTGTCACAAATTAGGTAGGAAGAAAGTCTCAGTAACTTAACTTAAATTTCTTTGAAAGACAGTTTATTCCGCAGTGTTTCGAGATGAGCTTATTCTTTCTTAAGTGTTCAATTACTAATAATTGTTTCAGAAACAGCAAGCAGCCTTCACACCCAAGATTAATTCAGTCAGAGTTACAGAAAGGTAAATAAGAGAAGTACATTTTAAACCTAATGCAGCACCAGCCAAGTTGGAGAAAATAGTTGCAGCTGGCATCGACTGATACTTACATATTTAAACTGGCTCAACACTGCTTTCAACATCAGGGATGGTTAAAATGATTTCGACCAATCAAGCAGTAGCCCCACAATGATGAAGGGCCGCACACCTAAAAATTGGTACACATTTTCACCTTTCATCACCTGAAGACAGACGCAACATCTGCTTTCCATCAATCCTTTTTTTTTAACCAAAATAAGAACATAATGCCACAAAAGATAAAACAGGAGTGGGCCATTCAGCCCCTCGAGCCTGCTCTGTCGTTCAATAGGATCACGGCTGATCTGACATGCCTAACATCCAATTTCCTGCCCTTTTCCTGTAAATCTTGATTCCCTGACGAATGAAGAATCTACCTCAGCCTTAAGTATATACACAATGCCCCCACAGCTATTTGTGACCAGGAGTTCCAATGACTTACAAACTTCTGAGAGAAGAAATTCCCCCTCATGTTATTCTTAAATTGGTGCCTTTTTAATCTGAGACTATGCCCTCTGGTCCTAGGATCTTCCCAAGAGTGGACACATCCTCTCAGACCTGTCAAGCCCTTTAAGAATCTGATATGTTTCAATGAGATCACCACTCATTCTTCTAAACTCCAGTGAGTAGAGTCCCATCCTGAATAGCAATTACTTATGAAACAATCCCTCCATACCGTACATCATCTCATTCTGTTTTAGTTATCTTTCTGATGGCGTGCCATAATTTAAATTTTTAACAGCAATAATTTGTATTTTAATGGCACATTTAAAGTGATAAAACATCTGAAGACTTTTCATAGTGCATCGTCCTGTGCAAATGAATTGTTAACATTTTAAGGAAACACCATAAGCAATTCTATTTTCTTTCTATGTTATTTTTCAGAATTTACGTTTTGTTTTGATACTGCCCATCCTTGTTCAGTTTTCACCAAATTCTACAGACATGTAACAGCACGAAGATAGTAAATAGAAACTTTCATTGATATAACACCTTTCCCAACCTCAAGTTGTCCCACAGCACCTTACAACCAACTGAGTTCATTTGTAGGGTACTCAATGTTGCAACACAGCAAATCAGTTTACAATCAGCAAGCTCCAGCAAGCTGCAATATGATCATTGTCACTGGGTTCTGTGAACTCATTTCTCTTCTTCAAGATAATGTATACATTCAGAGACAGAGCAGGGAGCGCCTCAGTTTAGCAGTAGATATGAGACACGGCACCTCAGACAATGCATTAGCCATGCCGTACTTGACGAATGTGTTCATCTGGATTCCACACCTGAATTTCTAGACCATGACTTCAAACCACAACTGGACTGACCCAGAGGTGACAGTTTTGCTAACAAGCCGAGACACAATACCACCCCTACAGTTTTCAAATACATTGATAGTGTACTTGGGGGAGGTGATGGTCTAGTGGTAATATCGCGAGACTATTAATTCAGAAACTCAGCTAATGTCTTGGGGACTTGAGTTTGAATTCCAACATGGCAAATGGCAGAACTTGAATTCAATTATTTTAAAAAAAAAATCATAAATTAAGAATTTACTGATGACCATGAAGCCATTACTGATTGTCAAGAAAAAAAAACCCAGCTGGCTCAACAATGCCCCTCAGGGAAGGAAATGCGCCATCCTCATCTGATCAGGCCTATATGTGCCTCCTCACCCAAAGCAATGTGGATGATCCTCAACTGCCCTCTTAAATGTCCTAACAAGCTACTCAGTTGTGTCAATCGTTATGAATTCTCAACAAGGAAATGAAACTGGATGGACTAGCTGGCATTGACTAAGGCACTAGAAAAGACTTTGGAAGAAACAAGCCTGTTAACCCTGTAAAGTCCTCTTTATTAACAACCGGGAACTGGTGCCAAAAATGGGAGAGCTGCCTCACAGATGAGTCGAACATCAACCTGTCACAGTCATGCTCACGGAATCATACCTTACAGACAATGCCTGAGACCCCAACATCACCATCCCTGGATATTTCCTGTTCCACCGGCAGGACAGACCCAGCAGAGGTGACAGCAAGATATAGTCGGGAGGGAGTTGTCCTAGGAGTCCTCAACATTGACTCTGGACCCCATGAAGTCTCATAGCTTCATGTTAAGTATGGGCAGGGAAACCTCCTGCTGATTACCACACACCGTTCTCTCTTGATTAATGAGTCAGTACTCCTTCAAGTTTAACAACACTAGGAGGAAGCACTGAGGGTGGCAAAGGCACAAAATATACTCGGAGTGGGGAATTTCAATGTCCACCACCAAGAGTGGCTCGGCAGCAGTACTACTGATCGAGCTGGCCGGGTCCTAAAGGACATAGCTGCTAGACTGGGTCTGCAACAGGTGGTGAGGGAACCAACAAATGCAGTACCTGCTCAGTAATAACCTGCTCAGTGATGCCCAGTTTGTTTCTGCCAGGGCCACTCAGGTTCTGCCAGGGCTACTCAGCTCCTGACCTCAACCTTGGTTTAAACATGGACCAAAAGACCTGAATTCCAGAGGTGAGGTGAGAATGACAGCCCTTGACATCAAGGCTGCATTTGACCAAGTGTGGCATCAAGGAGACCTAGCAAAACTGGAATCAATGGGTATGAAGGGGCAAACTCTCTGCTAATTGATGTCATACCTGACACCTGGTCATGGTTGTTGAAGGTCAATCATTTCTATTCCAGCACATCTCTGCAGGAGTTCCTCAGGGTAGGGTCCTAGGCCCAACCATCTTCATCTGCTTCATCAATGATATTCCCTCCATCATAAGGACAGAAGTGGGGAGGTTCACCGATGATTACACAATGTTCAGCACCTTTCGTGACTCCTCAGACACTTAAACGGTCCATGTTCAAATACAACAAGATCTGGACAATATCCAGACTTGGGCTGACAAGTCCCAAGTAGTATTGAACCCACATTAATGCCAGGCTCTGGTCATCTCCAATAAGAGACAATCTAACCACTTGATATTCAATGGTATAACCATCAGTGAATCCCCCACTATCAACATCCTGGGGATTACCATTGGCCAGAAACATAACTAGATTCACCTCATAAACACAGTGGCTACAAGAGCAGGTCAGAGGCTAGGAATATTCTGCTGAGTAACTCCCCTCCTGACTCCCCAGAGTCTTTCCACCATCTACAAGGAACAAGTTGGGAGTGTGATGGAATACTCCCTATTTGCCTGGATAAGTGTCACTCCAACAATACCCCAGATGTATTTCAATATAGCATTCAATAATTTTAGGGCCTAAACTCTTTCATGTCCTTGCCCCCTACCCCACACACCAGGCCATGTTACCACATAGCCTGCCATTACACACACTACCGATTGTTAATCACTAACATTCCCCATTAACAACTATTCACCCTCCCAGCTGGATCATTATTTTGTCTGTCCTACTGTTCTTCTCTCACTTTAGGCTCTATCCAATCGTTTACTCCCTGCCCCATGCCTCTCCCTATTTTTTGCATATAAACTGACGTTTTCCCAGCTACCATCAATTCTGAGGAAGGGTCACTGGACCCAAAACATTAACTCTGTTTCTTTCTTCATAGATGCTGCCAGACCTGCTGAGCTTTTCCAGCAACTTCTATTTTTTGGTCCTGAATACTCCAGGAGCATGACAACATCCAGTACAAAGCAGCCCGCTTGATTGGCACCACATCCACTGCATTGTGGGTTAACCTACAGCACATGGACTGCAATGGTTCAAGACAGCAGCTCAGCACCACCTTCTCAAGGGCAACTAGGGATGGGTAATATAGGATGGCCAGACAGAGATACCCACATCCTACAAATGAACAAAACAAAACCTCACTGTTGTAAAGAAGCAGCCAGTTTGTCGGTGTGGTTTAGCTGATCGTCAGAACAAATAAAGCTTGGTTGTCTGCTGACCTACATAAGCAGCTTGCTCACAGGTGGATCACATTGCTCCCTTTAAACTAGTTACTGGGCAATATTGGGGCCATCCTTTCATTTCAATAACACTGGCAATTTCTTGACCCAATGCAATATGTATACCATCAAAAATTGTCATTTCCCCAAAGAGTATTCGGCAGCGATTCAAACATTCTTAATTGCTCGAATTACAGCCAGAAAGAGAGAGCGAAATTGAGTTTAAAATGGTTCATTTTCAATGATGGATAAAAGTTGATGTGCCATGCTCAGTTTATTCTAATGTTGTCTCCTTCCAGCCAATTTACAGAGCTGCATACGGAATGAAATTCTTTGACTGATCAGCTCGTGGCTCAGCAAGCAAATTTAAAAGGTAACAACTCTTAGATTCATACCCGTTCGCACTCACCTCAGTCAGGTTCAGTGATGGCAGTGCCCAAAGTGAGGAGGGAACTGCTGGAACAAGTTCATTAATACTGTGAGACATGCAGCTAATGGGCACACCATTATTGTGAATAATCACTTAGAAGGGAACATTCACAGAGATATGAATTCTTTTCTCATACATTTTAATGGGAAGCAGTAACTTACATGCAGCACTGCCTGATGATGGTGGGGAGGGAGCTGGGGGCAAAGGAAGTGCAAAGGAAGATTGGTGTGCCTTTGAGCAGCCCTATTCCACACTAATTGAATAATTATCTCAATTCTAGTGAGCCAACAGCAATGTCTGTTCTGAGCATCATTGTCGAGTGATTGTTCACAGCCTGTTGCATGAAGCACAGAGGCAGAAAGACTGAGAATGCTGGAAATCAGAGACAAGATAAAGAAAATTCTGAAAAGGCTCAGAAATGGTAGGACGTGTGGAGAGGTAACCGGACTTGAGAGTTCAGATCAATGGCCTTTCATCAGATGTGAATTTCTAACATGTTCCAGTTCCATTTCTGTTCGATTCCATGTCTATTTCCCCAAAAATAAATTTAATTCCACAAGTGTTCCTCAAGCACTGAATTATACCCCACAAAGAGACAGACATAACTGGGACCCATGCAGGTACCCATAGCCACATCCCTGACTTGGAGAAAGTGAGACAATTTTAAGAAAATATTCTTTAAATTTGTTCCTATAAATGTTGGCCAAAGTTGAATGTGTCTGCAAGGCCTGAATCCATATTTCCTAAATTCTGATTATCAGAGCCAGAAGTCACATGACACCAGGCTACAGTCCAATGGGTTTATTTGAAATCACAAACTTTCATATCACTGCTCCTTCATCAGGTGCAGTGATTTCAAATAAACCTGTTGGACTATAACCCGATGTTGTGTGAACTCTGACTTAGTCCACCTCAGTCCCACACCAGCACCTCCACATCTGATTATCCTTAGATACAAACACAAGATCAAGAGAAGTCAATAGCACAATTTTCCGACAGATCCAATTTCTTCTCAAATTGCCCAGCATTCCAATAATTACACTACTTCAGACTAAAAGCCTATAAGATGATTACATGCAAAGAGTCTCTGAAAGTACCAATCTATTTGTAATTGCCGAAATTGGCCTACAATTAACCCCAACAATAGTCACCAGAGAATTTAGAGAGACCAAATAAAAATGATGGAGTGTAACCGCATTGATATGTTATTGAAGCGTTAATATTACGGAACATGAATTTACTGGTAAAGATATTTTTGAAATCTTATGTTTTGTGAATATTTTATATTAAAATAACTAAGAAGCACAGATATAGAGGCTGATGCACCTTGAAAGGATAAATTATATATTTTCATTCATTCACAGGATGCGGACATTGCTGCTAGGCCAGCATTTATTATTCAAAGAGTTGTTAACCACATTGCTGTGGGCTGGAGTCACATGTAGGCTAGACCAGGTAAGGATGGCAGTTTCCTTCCTTAAAGGACATTTGTGAACCAGATGGATTTTTCCCCTTGACAGTTAACAATGTTGATTGTTCATGCTCATTAGACTCTTAATTCCAGATTTTTATTGAATTCAAATTACATCATCTACCACGATGGGCTTTGAACCCAGGGACATTACCTTGGTATCTGAATTAATATGATGTGAAGATGCCGGCATTGGTCGGGAGGGGACAAAGTCAGAAGTCACATGATAGCAGGTTACAGACCAACCGGTTTATTTGAAATCACAAGCTTTCGGGGCGCTGCCTCTTTATCAGGTGAAGTGTCACCTAACCCTAACTCTAACCCTAACCCTCATCCATTCCCTTACTCCAACCTTAACCCTAACCTTAACCCTAACCTTAACTCTATCGCATCGTGGACTGCAAGGATTTTCCTGTTTGATTTTAACAAGAATAATAATCAGTTGTCATTTATCTCTGACAGCTTTATTGTAAAATCTGGCCCACTATTTATTTTAATATGGTAAAATAGCATATTTGCTTATTAACATATGACAGTTTATGGAAGCCTTATGTGAACAAAATAGGTGTCCCTTTATCTACCTTGTGACAGTAACAGACTGTGCTGTGGACCAGACCAAATCCCCCTTAATTGTATCAAGAAGGTAGACCCTAACTTTAACTTATTTAAAGGCAAGTGTAAAGTGCTGTGTCCCAGATGTAATTTGATTGGTTACTATACTTGTCTTTGAGCAAAACATACCTTATTGCTAAATTATAAACAAAAAATGAACAATTGGTCTAACTTTAAGTCTGTTGGAAAACTTAACAGAATAACAGATTAATTAATTACTAACCAGTAACTGTTCCAATATAATAACATCCCATAAACGCACCTGTGGCAAAGGCAAATTCAGTAAAACAGGTTGTCTCACACGTGATTCTGACACCAGGAAGAGAACTCCAGCTTTTAACTGTAACAGAGAGAAAGTTGTAGCAGCGTTGACAAAATTTAGCAACTATTGAAAGCTAGATTAAAACCCTGGTTCTGTGGGAGCCTGACTCCACCCATTCATGCTGCTTCTATTGTTCCAAATATAAAAATAAACCTCACAAGCTGTCTACTTTCTTTGCTTGGAGGAGACAGCTCAGTGTGCATATGGCTCAAAACATCCTTTTGAAAAAAAGGACAAAGTATACCTTGTGAAGCTATAGAATTGTCACACTGAAAAGGACTTCATTGGCTACAAAGCACTTTAGCATGCTGTGAGATTGTGAAAGTTGCTACATATATGTTCTTCCACTTTTCCTTTCCTCCTGTCACCTCCTTGCTTGGTAAAGTGATAATTCAAACAACGTTGGCCACTAGCAAAATTGAAAATGGGAGAGTAGAATCAGCATTTGCGAGGCAACAGTGCTGAATATTTCTTATTCTTTACTCTTCCATCGGATGTTGGCATCGCTGACACGTCCAGCATTTGTTGCCTGTTAACAATGGAATTGAATTAGCTTTATTGTCACATGTACTCAAATGAGTAGTGAAAAGTTTACAATCACCACATTACAGCACGATCTTAGCTACAAACTACTTGGGTACAGATACTTAAGATCAAATTCTTAGGAAACAAAAAAGAATCAGATAAGTAAAGAAATTAGGAGTCCAGCATTAAAGGCCATAGAAATAATTTATAAAATATAAAGAAGTAAAAAGTTCAGAATATCAGTCTTCCTGAAATCGAACGAATTGGCCCTCTAGAACAATTCAGAGAACAGATAAGAGAAAAACACAGAAAACTGTGGGTCTGGAGTCATTTTTCAGCCAGCCTGGGTAAGGATGTAGATTCCTTCCCCAAAGAATATTAGTGAAACAGACGGGCTTTTATCACTATGGACAACAGCTGCACAGTAGTCAGGCTAGCTTTAAATCACAAATTTTGTTGGATTTAAGTTTCACAATCCACAGTGGTGTGATTCACCTGCACAACCCTGAAACATTCACCCAAATCACTGGACTCCTGGTCCACAGCATAGCTGCTACACCACTGCCTCCTCACTAACCTGGATTGAACAAGGCTGTAGTGTGTAGGAGGAATAGGATTGGAGAGAGTGTTCCAAACATTGAGGGATTGGAAAAGAATGAATGACACAAATGACAGCACTGAGGTAACACTGCATTCAGACAATTGAGACTTTTTTTGGTGAGACAATGAATTGAATCCTATCAAATCTTATCAAGCAATTTTGAGAAATGCAGATAGAATTCACGAAAAAAAAGCTACCAGCACATGACATCCCTCAGTACACATCCCCTCCTCCAACACATCATCCAAACTCACAACGAACGCAAAAGATGGACCAATTTATCACAATGGCTTGGGGCCTTCTTTCCTCTCTATGCCAAGTGGCAATCGTCATTTGCACAGACATTTCCTGAGTAGTAGCTTTCCTGAGAAGTACGTTCATGATCCTACTCAAGGGTCTTATAGGTCACAACCTTTTTTAAATTTACTCATAAAATGTGGGTATCACTGACTGGCCAGCATTTATAGCCCATCCCTAGCTGCCCTTGAGAAGATGGTAGTGAGCTGCCTTCTTTAAATGTTGCAGTCCAAATGCAGTAATTAGACACATAATGCCCTGAGGAGGAAATTGCAAGATTGTGACCCAGTGACAGCAAAGGAACAGTGATATATTTCCGAGTTAGGGTGGGGGATGGCTTGGAGGAGAACTTGCAGGAGATGGTGTTCCCGTGTATCTGCTGCCTTTTATCCATCTGGATGGAAATGGTTGTGAGGTTGGAAGGTGCTGTTGAAGGATTATTGGCGAATTTCAGCAGTGCATCTTGTAGATAGTACACACCACTACCACTGAGCGTCGGTGGTGGAGGGAGTGGATGCTTGTGGATGTGGTGCCAATCAAGCAGGGGCTGCTTTGTCCTGGATGGTGTCAAACCTTTTGAGTGCTGTTGGAGCTCATCCAGGCAAGTGGGGAGTATTCCATCACACTCCTGACTTGTGCCTTGTCAATAGTGGACAGGCTTTGAATCAGAAGGTGAGTTACCTGCATCAATATTCCAAGTCTCTGACCTACTCTTCTAGTCAATGGCTTTATGTGGCAAGTCCAGTTGATTTTCTGGTCAATGGTAAACCCCCAGGATGTTGATAGTAGGGGATTCAGTGATCGTAACAGTGACTATCAAGGGAAGTTGGTTAGATTGTCTCTTATTTGTGAGAGTCATAGCCTGGTGTTTGTTTGGTCTTAATATAAATGTAAATCTTCACTAATTAAACCCAGTGAAAAATAAATGTAGCCTCAATAGGGGAGGTCATTGTGAGTTTATCATTGTATTCTGTGATATATACAGTTTCATGCTGCTTGGTAGAATATTCAGTCCAGTTGAATTGAGCGAATCAAAAAGCAGAGTATATAGGTTATGCTTAAGTGCACTGGGTCATTGAAAAACCTCTGGAGTCTCTTTGAAACCACCTTGTACCAGCAACGGAGGGTTCTAAAGATTATAAAATTCTGTCTTTGCTCCAATCAAGTCTTACTCTGACAAGTGACATCATTCTTCATCCGATCAGGTATAGCCATTAAAATATTTTATTGTGTGTCATAAAATTTTTTTATCAGCTGTTTTAATGAAGACATTTGACTGTCTCCGGATCCTAACAGGTTTTGATAAATTATCCCAACCATTTCCAACTCTTCACAGTGAGCTCAAAACACAGCCTGGCAGAAGAGACAACATTACTACAAGAAATGATATTACAATATTATTCAGCTCCTGAGAATTGACTTTAATCTAATTGCCATGGAAAAGATAATTTTTGATGTCCATGTTTTATGTTACACAATAATTTCAGAAAACAGACAGAATGGGAAAGGTAGAGGAGTATCCCTCAAAGTAAAGAATAATGTGTGGAGAGTAGTGAAAATGGATCTTACTTTAAAAGATCAGAAAGCAGAATCAGTTTTGAGGAGAGATTAGGGAAATAAAGGCCATGAAACATAAAATGAGAGTCTTTGGGACTTCTTGCCACAGAGATCTTTGGGGCAGAGTCCTTGTGTATATTTGTGGCTGAGATAAATAGATTCTTGATCTGTCGGGGAATCAAGGGCCATGGGAAAGGACAGGAAGGTGGATGTGAGGAATGTCAGATCAGACATGATCCTATTGAAGGCAGACAGGCTTGAGGGGCTGAATGGCCTGCTCCTGTCCCTATTTCTTATGGTTTTACAATCATATGGAAGCACTGATGGGAGCCTCTCCCCAACAATAGTTATGTCATTGTACATTTGCCTGGAAATATGGTGATGGCAGGTTAAAATGAGGCTTTCAGGAAGGCAGTGAATGGTTGAGGTTGCAGACTTTCTCACTGAGCTGATGGGTTTGGTTGCAAACATTTCATCACCCTGTTAGGTAACATCGTCACTGCACCTCCAGTGAAGTGTTAATGTTCTGGCCCTTTTGTTATTACTGTGCCTCTGTTTGCTGGAATGGTTGGTATTACTTTCAGGTTTGTTTCTCAAATTGGTTTGTACACAGGGTCTAATTCAATGTGCTTGTTGATGGAGTTCCATTTCTTGCTGATGTCTCCTGAGTTGTGTACTTTCTTCAGGGTCATTGTTATCCGATTTCCTAACTGTGGTGTTGGGTCTATCCCATCTGTTGATAAGTGTCAGTAATTGCTAGTAGTGCATTAGCTTTCTCAAAGTATTGGGTTCTGTTGGGGATTACTGTCATGAATCCTTTGTCTTCTGGTAATACGACAAAATTCCTGTCTTTCTTGAGTCTTTCCAGGGCTTTCCTCCCTTCTGAGTGAGGTTTCATCAGAGGTGCACTGACGATATTACCTGGCAAAGTGACGAAACGTTCGCAACCAAACCCACCGTCTCGGCGAGCATGTCTACAACCCCTTCCACAACACGAGCTACAAATCTTCTCGAAAATTTTAAGCAGTGAATGGTTATTTGGATGGAAATAGTGTTCAATGAAATGGGGAGGAAGCAGGACGCTGAAACTTGTGGATGATGGAAGAGTCACTGCAGGTACATAGCGCTGAAGACCCTCCTGCACTGTAATAATTCTGACATTGTGTGGCCATGCAGCTGAATTCTATTATGTATGTTACCTCATTACTTTTACATCAGACTAACGGGTGTTATTGTAACTCATTTTTGAGTAGGATTGTGCCTACCAATAAATCCAATGGATAAGAATTTGGACCTGTCGTTAACAGCAATTTTGTCAATATTCTCATCAAAGATGACTACCTCAATCCCTCTATCAGATATATATGCATATATATTTTGTGTGCGTGTGTGTGTGTGCGTGTGTGTATGCGTGCGTGCGTGCGTATGCATGTGTGCGCGTGTGTGTGCGTGTATGTGTATGCGTGTGTGTGTGTATGCGTGCGTGTTTGTGTGTGCGCACGCATGTGTGTATGCAGATTTTGAGTCCTTACAACATTATCAGACTTTCACACCTAGTGTGGAAATTAGATAAGCCATTAGATATCTCGCAATGTGCACACAATGAAAAGAAATGACTTGAATTTGTAAAACGTCTTTCCTCGCGTCAAGAAGTCCCAAAGCATTTTACAACCAATGAAAGACTTTTGGAAGTGTTATTGGTGTCTTTTGCAAAATTGGAACTATGGATGCCAATTCAGGAACCTGGGAATTAGGAACAGAAGGAGACTGTTCATCTTTTTATCTTTTCAAACCTGCTTCATCACAGAACTCTCATAAATTTGTAAACACAATTTCTCTTTCAAAATACCATGTTGATGGTGCCTGATCTCATTATGATCTTTTAAACGTCTTGTCACTAACCCCTTCCAATAATTTCCTGATGTCAGATGTTGTGTAATTGGCATGGAGTTTCCTGTTCTCTTTTTTCCTCCTACCCGGAATAGAGATGTTAGAGCATGATAAAAACCAAAAGAACTGTGGATGCTGTAAATCAGGAATAAAAACAAAGTTGCTGGAAAAGCCCAGCAGGTCTGGCAGCATTTGTGAAGAGAAAAACAAAGTTAATGTTTCAGGCCTGGTGACCCTTCTTCAGAACATTCTGAGGAAGGGTCACCAGACCCGAAACGTTAACTCTTGTTTTTTCCTTCAGAGATGCTGCCAGACCTGCTGAGCTTTTCCAGCAACTTTGTTTATGTCAGAGTATGATTCTGATTTTGATCCACTGAGACCTTCAGGAATCTGGATATTTTTTAATAAGCCTGCTGTCAATGCCACTCCCCACCTCAGGAAGCAAGAGAGAATTGAACCTGGGCCTACTAGCTCAGAGTGAGGAACACTACCATGGTGTCACATGAACTTTCCTCCCTGAATCCAAGGTGCTTTGGAAGAGTTTAACCAATGCCTTAATTACCCTGGCAGCTACTTATTTTAAGTCCCTTGGACACAGACCATTTAATCAGTGATCGTTAGCACCTTTTCACATGTTTGTTTTAAATTGTCCCTCTCTTTCACATGTTGATTCTCATTTACCTTTGATGAGTTTTCCAGGTCTTCAACAGCAAAGATGGACAGAAAATACTTTCTCAGTATTTCCATCATGTCCTTGTTTACCCATCATCAACTTCTCTTGAGGGCCAAGACTAACTTCAGTTACTGAGATAACAAGGTGTAGAGCTGGATGAACACAGCAGGCCAAGCAGCATCAGAGGAGCAGGAAAGCTGACGTTTCGGGTCGGGACCCTTCTTCAGAAGACCCTGCTCCTCTGATGCTGCTTGGCCTGCTGTATTCATCCAGCTCTACCCCTTGTTGTCTCAGATTCTCCAGCATCGGCAGTTCCTACTATCTCTGCAACTTCAGTTAGTTTTTTTTCTTGTATAATTATTTGTCATTTGCACACAGCAAGATCCACAAATAGAATCCTTACACTGTGGGAGCAGGCCATTCAGCCCATCGAGCCCACACCAACACTCCAAAGAGCATCCCACCCACACCAATCCCCTACCATATCCCCATACCTCTGCAATACACTGGCTACTCCACCTCACATACAAATCCCTGGTGACTACGGCCAGTTTAGCACACGGCCAATCCACCCTAACCTGCCCATCTTTGGACTGTGGGAGGAAACCCACACAGACACAGGGAGAATGTGTAAATTCCACACAGACAGTTGCTTGATGCTGGAATTGAATCCAGCTCCTTTGTACTATGAGTCAGCAGTGCTAACCACTGAGCGCCATTCCATCCCTTAATAGTAATAATGACTGGATAATCTGGTTTAATGATGTTAGAGATGAATATTGGCTGGTAATTATTTATTAATTTAGATTTTAGCTCATTATGGTTTTATTTAATTCCTTAGTTTTGATACCAATATGAAAGAATTAACATACACCTTTCCCGTTAGAGTGTAAACAATTGAAAAATCACAGACTCTGCTTCATGCCCCTAATTAGAATAATTTTGGCTCCAGTCGACCAATAAATATGACACAAATGAGTTTTAAATCACACTCTGCATTATCTCAATTGACCTTTTGGTGGCAATGTGTGTTTTGTACTCATTAAAGGTCCACCTTCGTTAATAAAATCCATGACTCTTTCTGTTCAATAACCAGAGGACACCAATTTAATTGGCTGAAGAACCAGACAGGAAATGAGAAGGTTGGCTTCTTATCTATGAAATGAAATCACCATTGTCTCGTAGAAGCAGATTCAACTGTGCCTTTCGAAAGGGTTCTGTTTGGATCCTTGAAACAGGGAATTGGTTGCTTTTTGGGGAAAGGGTGAACAGAATGGGACTAATTAGATTGCTCTTTTGAAGAGCTAGTATAGGTCAATGGGCAGCATGTCCTTTTCTGAGCTGCTGTACATATCAGCTGTGGAAGTTATATGTGTGGAAGCAGCCCATTCGGCCCATCGAGTCCACGTTAGCACTTTGAAGAGTGTCCCACCCAGGCACACCCCACTAGCCAATCCCTGTAACCCTGTGTTTCCCAGAGCTCTTCCATTTAGCCTGCACACCCCTGGACACTCTGGGCAATTTAGCACAGCCAATCCACCTGACCTGCACGTCTTTGGAATGTGACAGGAAACCAGAGCACCCTGAGCAAACACATACAGACACGGGGAGAATGTGCAAGCTCCACACAGAGAGTTGCCTGAGGCTGAAATTGAAGCCAGGTCCCTGTGAAGCAGCAATACTAACCACTGAGCCACCGTAAATTCCAACCAATTGAAATTGAATGCAGAGAGATGGTGGAAATAGATGTAATAAGAGGGAAGAGCCATGGAATTGAGTTTGACTTTGATTTGTAATAACATACATAAAGGAAGGGATATTCTATTCTTATGAATAATTGACAATGGCAGGCATTGGTGTGAATGTTTATGATTTAAGATCTCATTATCTTCCCGTAGTGCATAGCACACAGCCATTGCTTTTTTTCATTCATTCACAGGATATGGGTGCCTCTGGCTTGACAAGCATTTATTGCCCATCCCTAATTGCCCAAAGGGCAGTTAAAAGTCAATCACCTTACAGTGGGTCTGGAGTCACATGTGCTCCAGCCAGGATAGGACGTCAGATATACCTCCCTCCAGGGTGTTAGTGAAACAGGTGGGTTTTTACAACAATTTTTTCAAGGTCACCATGAGACTCTTAATTCCTGACTTCTATTGAACTCAAATTCCACCATCAACCATGGCAGGATTCACACCCAGGTCTCCAGACCATTAGCCTGAATCTCTGGATTAATATTCTACAAAATACCACGAGGCCATTGTCTCTCCATTTCAGACATTGGTGCATGCTCCAGTAACTCAAGCTGTTCAATGTTTCCTGAGTTGATATGAGATCCGCTGAGAAAGGAGTGAAGAAACAATTAGGAGACCCTAGATCCATCCATCGGCTTCTTTGGAAAACCCATAGTGTACTGTCCCAAATGAAATAATCAAGAAATAGTAATCCTTCTCTCTAAATAGCAAGTCTGCCAAGCAAGTATACCAGACAATAAGACCATGATAGGAACAGGAGTAGGCTGTTCAGCCCTTCAAGCCTGTTCTGCCATTCAATAAGATCATGATTGATCCGTCATTCACACATCTACTTCCCTGCTTTTTCCCCATAACCCTCGATTCCTCTACTGATCAAACCTCTCTCTGTCTCAGCCTTAAATATACACTATGACTGTACTCCCATAGCTCTCTGTGGTAAGGAGTTCCAAAGACTCACAATCCTCTGAGAGAAGAAATTCCTCCTCATCTCAGTCTTACATTGGTGCAGTTGTTTTAACAGTGGACTAGCAATGCAAAAGCTTCTGGTTAATGCTTTGGGAGAACATCGGCTCAAATCCCTGCATTTCAGTCAGTAAGGTTTAAATTCAATGAATTAATAAAAATGGAATAAGAAGGGTCCAGACCCAAAACATCAGCTTTCCTGCTCCTCTGATTCTGCCTGGCCTGCTGTGTTCACCCAGCTCTACACCTAGTTATCTCAGACTCCAGCATCAGCAGTTCCTACCATTTCGGAATAAGTATATAACCTGTTTTGGTAATGGTGACCTTAGAACTTCCATTAATTATTGTGAAAACTCATTTAGTTCACTAATGGCCTTTAGGGAGGAAAATCTGCCATCCTTACCTAGTCTGGCTCGCATGTGACTCCAGACCCACAGCGATCTAGCTGATTCTTAACTGCTCTCTGAAATGACCTAGAAAGCTTCTCAATTGAAGAGAAAATTGATAATGGGTAACAAACACTGGTCTTGCCAAAGACCTGGGTGCCGGCCAAGTGCAGGCAAATTGAACGAGTTTAGTTTGGGATTATGGTCAGCATGGGCTGGTTTGATCAAAGGGTCTGTTTCCATGCCATATGGCTCTGTGACTCTATGACGCACATCCCATTAAAGAATTTTAAAATGCAACTACCATGCGTCCATGTTCAATCACTAATTTTTTAGTGACGTTGTGAAGTATGGATCTTTTCATCCATTTCTGAGATGTAAGTTTGCTGGAAAGACAAAGCTTTAATCCTATCCTTTTGATTCCAGATCCTAACCAGTCACTGAGTGAAATTATTTTTAATCATTGTTATTTTTGTTAATTACCTTAAACTGTTGTTACAATAATGATAAATAAGGGCTATCGTATTTTCACTACTGTCATCTGACCATTATTCCAGAAACCATTAATGGAATAAAATGCCTTTCTAAAAGAAGAAACATTGACCTAAAATTAAACCAAGAAGTGCAGATCTGAAACAAAAGCAGAAATTGCTGGAGAAACTCAGGAGGTCTGGCAGCAGCCTGGCTCTACATCCACTGGATACAAAATGTTAACTCTGCTTTCTCTTCACAGGTGCTGCCAGGCCTGCTGAGTTTCTCCAGCAATTTCTGTTTTTGCTTCAAATATCAACCTAAAATGCTTGCAGTGGACGTCTGTTAAACACACACAACTGTTCCATATGGTTGCAAGTTGCACATTCATACCAGCCTCTGAATGAAATAGCTCGACCTGCAACGACAAGATAAACAAAAATACTAATTTCCTTATCTGATATCTTACTGACATTCGTTTGGTGATGACTTCTAACATTGTGTATTCCCACAAGTGGAAAAAATCTCTGCCATGCAGTCAAAACCTTTTATAGTTTTAATTTAGATATAAAATATATAAAAGGCTAGCAGCAGTGTATATTTATAAAGTGCCTGTAACATAATGAGATGTTCAATGTCACTTTACAGCAGTGTTATAAAGTATGTCACTGAGCCACGTAAAGAGATATATGGTCAGATGACCATAGGATTGGTTTTAAGGTTTGTTTAAAAGACATGAAAAGTGGAGAGGTTTATAGAGCATTTTACTCAATCAAATTAACAGTTTTCAAAAGCACAGCTGTCAATGAGAGAGCAAATAAAATCATCAAGGCTCGAAAGGCCAGTATTACGAGTGTACCTAACTCTGAGGGATTCAGGGCTGGAGGAAGTCACATTTTGCAAAGTCATGGAAAGATTGGAAATCAAGGTTGAGAATTTTAAAGTCAAGATTTTGCTTGACAGAGGCTCAGATTAAATCTGTGAGCAGAGGTACAATATCACAATGGGACTTAGTATGCATTTCTTACTTTCTTTTTACCCAATTATATAAACATGAATACTTGGATTCAAACAACAGCCTCCCAATTTGTTGACTTTAAGGCGATAAGTTCACCTCTTTAGATAACAAGGTGTGGAGCTGGATGATCCAGCTCCACACCTTGTTATCTTGGATTCTCCAGCATCTGCAGTACCTGTTATCTCTGATACAAAGTTCACTTCTTTGTCTGTTGACAAGCTACACTTCGGTCATGTGCAGCATGTCTGTGTCTCTCCACAAGCACTGAAGGAGATTGCACTGAAGGGGGTCAGTTAGCTCACTGGTTGGGTGGGTAGTTTGCAATGCAGTGTGGTACCAACACAGTGGGCTCAATCCCTGCATCAGCAAAGGTTACCAGGAAAGGATTTTCCTTCTCAACCTTGTTGCTCACCTGAGGCATGGTGACCCTCAGATAAAAACTCACCACCAGTTGTCTCTTTCTAATGAGGAGCAGTCCCATGGAACTATGGCTGAAAGACCCAGTTCCCAACTGATGTAGAAGTAGGCCACTCAGACCATCAAGTCTGCTCGCCCATTCAATGAGACCATGGCTGATCTGATAACCCTCAATTCCACTTTCCTGCCTGCTCCCAATAACACTTGATTCCCTCACTGATAGAGATTAGCCTCATGTTAAGACAAGAAGAGTAGAAGTTTGAATGACTTGGAGGCAATAAGGACTACAAATACTGGAAGCCAGAGTCAATAGGTGTGAGGCTGGAAAAGCACATCAGGTCAGACAGCATCAGAGAAGCAGGTAAGTCAACATTTCGGGCTGAAACCCTTCCTCAGATCTGAGGAAGGGGAGGGGAGGCCAGTAAAAAAGAGGGAGCGGGGTGGGGCTGGGGAAGGGTAAGAGAGATGGTGATAGGTGGATGCAAGTTGGGGGCTTTTGTGATTGGTCCATGGGAAAGGTGGTGCGGATAGGTTCAGCCAGGAGAATATTTGAAGAGTCATGTCTGGGGCTAACAAAAGCTTTAATGAGTATTTCAGCAACAAATGAGCAGAGATCTGTGATTACATCCTTTTCATTTTGATTATATGTTATCAATGTCAAAGAGCGGAAACTGAATAACACTTCTTCCCATACATCGTCTGCCTCTCCTCAGTCATAATATTCTTTCCACTCTCTTCTAGAAACTGTCCCAATGGTTCCAACCCTGAAATGAATTCACTATTAGCCTGGCATTGAAGTTCAAATACATTGTTATCTAACAGGACTGAGAGGCAGGAGAAAGCCTGATAAGCCAAATTTAGCAACATGCATCTCCAGTCGCAACAGATATTATTTATCATCTGAGGGATGTCAGAGAGAGAATTCGTTGTCAATAATTTCTGGTTACTTTTGTGTAACCCGCACAGGGATTGATAAAGTGAGGCAAGTTGCACTTCCCCCAATTAAAAATGTTATTATTTCTTGGATCTATTTGAAAATTGCAGACTAAGAAACTATGTGAGAGAGATGTCTGATGAGAAATGCTCTTTGATGAAGCTGATAAAGGACATAATTGTCCCAATGTCATTAGAGACTTCAGTCAATAATTAACAAAGGAAGTTAAACCCAGTGGCACTGGAAAGTGATAAGAAAATCTGGACTGAAATGTGCTGTTGAACTTGTCACTGAGCAGTCTCATTTAGAAAAATATTATAGAAAAATTCAACTACAAAAAAACACAGCCAGTGCAAGTAGCAATAATCTGTCAATGTCATACAATAAGGACAAAGACAGAATGGGAAATGGAACCATCGTAAAGCTGGTCTCAGCGTTATTTGTTCTGCTTTATCTCATCCCAAACATCGTATATCTTTACCTCAACTATATTTATGTGACATCTTCAATTGGCTTGAAAGAAAAATGTAGAGTTGAAATTATGTATCAGAGTTTTGAAGTGCCAAATTAGACATATTTGTGTAATAGTGTGACATCAAGGAGCCCTAGCAAAATTGGAATCAGTGGGAATCGGAGGCAAATAGGAAGACAGTTGTGGTTTTTGGAGGTCAGTCATCTCAGCTCCAGGATATCTCTGCAGGAGTTTCTCAGAGTTGATATTTCCAGTAAATCCATTCAGAAATGTAATAACACACGTTTTGAGCAGGTAGAACATGAACCCATGTCTCCTGGCTCAGACGCTGGGACACTAAAGATTGTTCCTCGGGATAGTACCCTCGCTGCTTCATCAATGACCTTCTGTCTCTCTCAGGTCAGAAGTGGGGATATTCGCTGATGATTGCACAAAGCCCAGCACTATTTGCAGCTCCAAGCAGTCCATGTTCAAATGCAATAAGATCTGGGCAATATCCAGGCTTGGGCTAACAAATGACAAGTAACATCGATGCCACGCAAATGCCAGGCATGACTATCGCCAATAAGAGATAATCTAACCATCATTCCTTGACATACAATGGCTTTACCATTACTGAATCCCCCACTATCAAAATCCAAGGGACTACACTGATCAAAAACTTTACTGGACTTGCGACGTGAATGCAGTGGTCAGTCTGTGATGCCTAAGTTCCCATGAATCAATGAGAAAAAAGATGCAGAAATATACGCTCACACATCTATAAGTATCTATTTTAGGCCAAAAATGTGTTTTTTTTAGGAAAATGAAACATTTTCAAGATGGCATAATGAATTGTCCATCACTGGTTACCCTACAATGGAAGAACCTATTGAGCCTCCTGTCTGAACTCCAACCACCCTTGTCAGGGTGAGATTACTATAATGTTGTCAAGGGTGTTGCCCACAGACAGTCAACACACCATTCTATAAGTTTCTTTTCAACCAATTTGTTGGCACCATTCTCATCTCAGAATCACTGGGCTCTGTGTGAACACCCACTTCCAGGGCTAAGGCAGGGAAAACTATGCTAACAGCGCAGGTCTGAGGCATTGCTGTTGTGAGATATCGTGTCTTAGATGAGGCGTTACTTTGAGACTCTGTTTGCCCTCTCAGGTGGATGGAAGCAATGCTACGACACTGTTCCCAGAAGAACTGGGGAGTGTTCTCCTGAGTTAAGCCAATGCTTGTCATTCAATTAACAACGTAAAAATAGATTATCTGCTGGTGTGGAATTCCTGTCTGAATTGCTTTACTGTGCAAAAAATTGCCTGTCATATTTGTTATATTATATTAGTAACTACATATCAGTAGTACTTCGGCAGAGTAAAGCACATTGAGACATCCTGCGATAATAAAAATTTAGATGTGCATGCAAGCCTTTCTTTATTCCTACAGAACTATAAGAGAGCACAGAATAGAAGAAGCCATTTGAACTGTTTTGCTTGTAGTTGCTGTTTGAAGTAACTATCCAGTGAGTCCTGTCTCACCAATCCCTGACCTCTCACTACAAATACAAACTTAACTTACATGACAATAAGGCACCCAGAGATAGTAAGAACAGCCGATGCTGGAGTCAGAGATATCACAGTGTGGAGCTGGAGGAACACAGTGGGCCAGGCAGAATCAGAGGAGAAGGAAAGCTGACGTTTTGGGTTGGGACCCTTCTTCAGAAATAGGGGAGGGGGAAGGATGCTCCGAACTAAATAGAGAGAGGAAGGTCGGGGCTGAGGAAGATGGGTGGGATGGTGATAGGTGAGTGCATGTAGGGAGTGGTGGGGATTGGTCAGTAAGGTGGGAGGAGCGGATAGGTGGGAGAGAAGATGGACAAGTTGTGTCAGGTCAAGCGGCTGGGGATAAGAGCGAAGGTTGGTCATGGGGTGAGGCTGAGGGTGGGGAGATTTTCAAACTGATAAAGTCCACATTGAGACCATTGGGTTGTAGGCTTCTGAGGCGGAATATGAGGTGCTGCTCCTCCGGTTTCTGGGTGGCATTGTTGTGACACTGGAGGAGGCCCAGGATGGACATGTGTAGGTGCAGGGGAATGAAGGTGACTCCACAACCAAGGATATATTTCCCTCCCCACACCTATCTGCCTTCCATACGGATCACTCTCTCTGTGACTCCCTTGTCCACTCCACACTCCTGACTAGCCCCACCACCCCTGGCACCTTTCCCTGCAACCGCAGGAAGAGCTACACCTGCCCCTACACCTCACCCTTCACCTCCATCCCAGGCACCAAACAAACCTTCTACATCAGACAGAGGGTCACCTGCACATCCGTCAATGTCGTCTATTACATCCGCTGCTCCCAATGCGGCCTCCTATACGTAGGTGAGACCAAGAGGAGGCTCGGAAACCATTTTGTCGAGCAGCTGTGCTCTGTTTGTGACAAATGATAACAGCTTCCAGTTGTGAACCGCTTCAACTCCCCCTCCCACTCCCTGGGTGACATGTCCATCCTGGGCCTCCTCCAGTGCCACATGTCCTATTCTTGCCCAATGACCTCCAATTAACATTTCAATGTCATATTTTGAGGTTATGCATAGCACGAGGGAATGCAAGCAGCCAGGAGGTGCTCTTGTGGTGCCATGATAGTGTCCCTACCTCTGTGCCCGAAGGTCCAGGTTCAAATCTCACCTGCACCAGAGATGTACAATAACATCTCTGAGCAGTTTGATTAGGAAAATATCTACACTGGGATAAACAAGTCACTCCGTAATTCTCTGACGCCAATATTTTCCTTGATTATCACTTGAAATTGTTTTCAAGTCACTTTCGCTGGTAACTCATTCAACAAGTTTACTGCTGCGTAAGCTCCTACGACATCATCTACTCTCTCTTAAATTCCAAATCTTGTGCTTGTGTTTTCTGGAATTTGAAACCTTTGCCCATAAAATTAACTTGCCTGGGTTAAACTTTGTAGCTTCTGTCAGCATTGGGCCAGGTTGTTGTATCTTGATATGTTTTTGCTGACTGTTTCCTCAAACTCCTCCGAGTGTCAACTTCGATAAGGCAAACCTTCAGTTTGTGTTGTTAATAAAGCCTGAGTAGGTGGAATTATTATCACTTTCCACTGACAACAAAGCACATTTGTTTTTCTCCTTGTTTCAATACATAAAGAATCTCCCACATATTTTTGCTACAGGTTTATTTCCAAAATTAAAGAGGCAGGGCAAGTGTATTCAGTTTGAGAATGTTATTATCCTTGATCCTCCCCTTCTGTTTTGCATGTAAAGTGATAGGGGCATGAACTTGCAGTCATTGCAACTGAGTGAAATCAATCAACAAACCCCCTCTTTAGCTCTGAATTGTCAAATTGCACAGCTTTCTAATTCAGTCAAATACCGATTTCCAGTTTACACTTGTCATAAATCTTGCTGTGTCTTAAGTAAATTTAATTTCCATCAATCACTTAACCTCTGCAAGTCCTGGGCACCAGCATGCTCAGCAGGTGGAAGCTATGTTTGTTGTACCTTGTAGTACAACGGCCAGCACCCGTGTGTCTAACAGTTACTGTTAGAAGGGGATCTGGGAGCTGATATATGGCCAAGTCCCCAGACACAGACACACTAGGCAAGGAAATCATCAGTAAATCTGGTATCGGTGGTCCTGGATGAAGAACAATGTGCTGGGACATCGAAAAGAACTGCAGTGTTCTCATTCCACAGGACTTTCCAAACCTGTGACCCTTGCAGTCTAAAAGACAAAAGGCAGCAGATGATAGGTTATGGGCCAATTGTAGGAAAACGGATGGATGTTTGATGGCCAGCAGGGCATGAAGGGCTAAAGGGTTTCTTCCCCTGTTATAACTACTCTAAACTCTTTATGACTCTATACATGGGAGCACCAACAGCTTCAAGTTCTCCTCCAAGCCACTCACCATCCTGACTTGGAAATTTGTCCTTCAGTGTCGCTGGGGAAAAACCCTAGACTTACCTCCCTAATGGCAATTGTGGATCTACCCCCAACAGCTCAACGCCATCTTCTTCAGGGGATTTTAAGGTTAGCAATAACGTCTGGCCCAGCCAGAGCCCAGTGAAGGGATAAAAAAGATGGTCTACCATTTTTAAATAGTAACAAAATAAAAAATGATTCCTCAGGATTCAAGGAACTAGCCCCATAGTGACATTATGAAAACTGTCCTATAGTTACCCTGATTTCCTGCCTGTCTTGTTTTTTTCACAGTGCTTCAGTGTGTTTGTCAGAACCTCTGAGACCACAGATCAATTGGTAACACTGGAAACTGCAAAACCTCGCAGATCCATTGCAAACAGCAAACCCATTAGAGACTCCAAATTGACCTTGACATCATGCTATTTCAAATCCGAAACCATTCCTCACTCTACCATGCTTCCAAACTTTGAGAGTTTTTTTTTAATCAACTTGTTTAGACAAGCTCTTTCACCCCTCTGGAGCCAATGAATCTTGAAGCTGGACCCCCTGTCTCAGAAGTCGAGCCACTACCACTTTGCCACAAAATTTCAAACTTTCAATCCAGTGGGATCTATCTATCCAATGAGATCTCTAATCTGATCATGATCTTTGATCCAAAGGAGATCTCAATCCAATGCAAATTCCTAACTCAACCAAATTCCCAATCCCGTCAAAACTTTCCAGCTGATCAGGATCTCCAATCAACTCATAAAATTAAAATGCAACCTTCCTCAATAATTATTGGTGACTGAAAATACAGGTACAACATATTATAAAAACCAAAAAGAAGGAAAATTGCTGTAATTAAATATAAATTCTTTCTGTACAGTCATACAATGACAGTTAATCAGTTCGAGAATTAATGATGAAATGCCAAAGCAAGACCAGAATTGTTACCAGTTATATTTTTGGTAAGAATGATGATCAATAACAATGAAAAATGATCTTGGGACTTACCATCTTTCAGAAACTTTCACTGGTATTGCTGTTCTCCAGGCTAAGTACTTGGAAGTTCCTGCCCTTGTGTCTAAGAGAGAGAAGCAGAGTTTAAATGTCATCAAAACTGACTGAAATAAATGTGTGGAACTTAATGCTCTCTGCAAGAGACCTGAGATGAGGGGTGAAGATCCATGATGGAGATCCTGTCACTGTCCCGATGCTTCCCCAGCTCCATATCCCTGGTTAAGTACAGGACAGGAGGATTGTGAATGGTCTTCTTACATGGGGCATATCACTCCATCACTCAAATTCTATTAGTGATGGGTGGGGTTACACCAAACAGGCAAACCACCAGGAAACCTGACAAGTGTGTTGTGGGCTGGTCAGAGGTATCATGCACTGTATCCAATGGAGACCCATGTCAGTGCAATTAGGAACAATATAGGCGCAGGAGTAGACCATTCAGCCACTGGGCTTGCTCCATCATTCAATAACATTATGTTTGATCTGTGGCCTAACTCCAAATGCCTACCTTGGGCCCAAACCCTTGCTTAGTAAAAATTTGTCTACCTCAGACTTAAATTTAACAATTGAGTTAGCATTGACTACTATTTGACGAAGAGAGCTCCAAACCTCTACTACTCTTTCCATGTAAAAGTGTTCTCTACCGTCTCTCCTGAATGGCCTGGCCCTAATTGTTAGACTATGTCCCCGGTTCGAGAATCTTCAGCCAGTGGAAATAGATGATCTCTCTTTTCCTGTTAACATCCTGAAGACCTCAATTAGATTACAACTTAACATTCCCAATTCTCGAGAAAAAAAGACCAAATTTGTCTAATATGACCTCATAACTTAACCCCTGAAGGCTCAGTATCATTCTTGTAAACCTGTGTTGAACTCCCTCCAGGGCCAAAACTTCCCACTTAAGGTGTGGTGCCCAGATCTGCTCATGGCACTCTGAGTAGGGTCTAACTAGGGTTTTGTCTAACTGCAGCATCCCTATACTCCAGCCCTTTACACATGAAGGCCAGTATTCCATTAGCCTCCTTGACTATTTTCGGCATCTGTTCGCACCATTTTAAAGAGCTATGCACCTGAATCTCCAAATGTCATTGGACAGCCACTGTATTTTAACTTTGTGCTTTCTAAAAAAAACCCCAATCTATCCTTCTCATGGTCCAAAATAGATCACCGCACACTTGCTCATGTTCAAATCCATCTGCCAGAGATCCATCAGTGTCTTGTTGCAACGTTATGGTGTGGCCAACACTGTCACCAAAGCTGCCTAATTTTGTGTCATCAGCTGATTTGGATATTTGATTTTTTATGCCATTATCTGAGTTATTAATGAATATTGTGAATAATTGAGGTTCTAACACAGATTCCCTGCGGGTCACCATCATCACATCCTGCCAATTTGAGTTTTCACCCATTATTCCAGCCACTCAACCAATTTCCTATCCATCAGTAATTTGCCCTCAATTCTATGGTCTTCCACCTTAGCGAAGAGTCTCTTTATCAAAAGCCTTCTCGAAGCCCACATGAATAACATCCATCAACTTACCAATGTCCATCACCTTTGTCACCTCTTCAAAAGACTCTATGAGATTTGTAAGGCAGAACCTATGCTTCATGCTTCCATGCTGACTCTCTTTTTTGAGCGAAAATTTTTCCAGATATCAGTTGCCCTATCCTTGATTGTAGACTCCCACAATTTCCCCACCGCAGATGTCAGGCTAATTGTTCTGCAATTTAGGAGCAAATCACTGTTGATGCTGAATCTGTCCAGAAAGCAACAGACACTGGAAATCACAGGAGGCCAGGCAGCTTTCACACTTGTAGGGATTATATAGTTCTTCTATGATCCCCTGGCTGACCGCAGTATTGAGAGTGACCAGCATCCTCTGGTGGACCTCTGATCATCCAGTAACTCTTTCAAGTAGAGTTTGAGGGGACGTCTGCTCTACAGCAGAACCTTTGGTGAGGAATTTCCCTCCGTGGAACCGTGAACACTGATGGCATTTCGCGAGCTGTCTGATCAGAACTGAATCCCAGTCAGACTCTGGGAAATGGCCACAGTAGAGTTATCTCTGCATCTCCAGCTGGTTCATAGCCCCACTGCCGTGACTCCATTAAATTCCAACTGTTTACCCTGTTTCTGTCACCACTGATGCATTCTATGTATTTCCAACAGTTTGCTTTCCTCATAGATTTTCAGCACAATGGTCTTTTCCTTGTGTATTCCGTCACACAAAGATTGAGCGACAAAGAAGGATCTGAGGAAGGGTCACCAGGCTCAAAACGTTAACCCTGATTTCTCTCCACAGACGCTGCCAGACCAGCTGAGCTTTTCCAGCAATTTTTGGTTTTGTTTCTGATTTCCAGCATCCGTAGTTACTTAGGTTTTTACTTAAACTGATGTCCTTTTATTCTGAGACAATGCCGTCTGGCCCTAGACGGTCCCATGAGGGGAAACATCCTCTCAGTCTTTACTCTGTCAAGCTCATTAAGAATCTGATATGTTTCAATGAGATGACCCCTCATTCTTCTAAACTCCGGTGAGTCCAAACCTATTTAGCCTTTGCTTATAAGACAATCCCTTCATATCAGATATGATCTTAGTTAAACTTCTCTGAACTGACTCCAACAAAATAGTATTGATTCTTAAATAAGGGGGCCAAAACTGCTGGCAGAACTCCAGATGTGGTTTCACCAGCACGTTATACATTTGCAATAAGACTTCCCTACTCTTATACTCTAACCCCCTTGAAACAAGGGTCAACATTCCTTTAGCCTTTCTGATTATGTGCTGCACTTGTGCACTAACTTTCTGTGTTTCATGAACAAGTCCTCCCAAGTCCCTTTGTGTTGCAGCTTCTGCAGCTATTCTCCAATCAAGTAATACTCTGTTCTTTTGTTCTCCCTTTCGAAATGAAAAACTTCGTATTTTCCAGCATTATGCTTCTTTTGTCATTTTTTTCCCATTTACTTCGTCTTTCAATATTGCTCTGTAAACTGCTAGTGACCCTCTGAAGATTTAGGGATGAGCAATAAGTGCTGCCTATCTAACAATGCCCTTATCCAATGAATAAAGAAAAGACAAACATTTCAAATAAACTAAGCATCAAAGACTTGAATCTGAGGGATTATAGAATCATTAAATTGTGGAAAGAGGCCATTCAGCCAATTTTACTCGTGCCAGCTCTTTAAAATGCTAACCAATGAATGTCACTTCCCTAATCCTCTAGACTACAACATTGAATGGACTTCAGAATTTTCTTCCTTTGCCGCAAAGTGCTTTGGGTTTGTCCTGAGGTTGTCAACAAAGCTCTTCCTTGCAACACAGTGGCTCAGTGGTTAGCACTGCTGCCTCACAGCACCAGGGTCCTGGGTTCAACTCCTCTCTCAGATGACTGTTTGTATGGAGTTTGCACATTCTCCCTGTACCTGTGGAGGTTTCCTCCCAGTGATCCGGTTTCCTCCGACAGTCCAAAGATCTGCGGGTTAGGCAGATTTGCCATGCTAAATTGCTGCACACTATTTCAGGGATGCACAGGCTTGGTGGAAGAAGCCATGGGAAATGTGGGGTGGGTCCAGGTGGGATGTCCTTTGGAGGATTGGTGTGGACTTGATGAGCAAGAATAGACTGCTTCCATACTGTAGGGATAATATGATTCTGGTTACATGATCTACTGTGAATGGTGTGTTGTGGTAAAAGCCAGCAATAGTTTCTCCATTAAGAATTTATCTCACTGCGTTATGAAAGTTATAATTGAACCTGCTTCCACTATTCTTTTAGGCAGCTTCTGATCACAATAATCAGCACGAAAATAAAGATCTGCCCCTGTCACCACTGGCACTGACGGAACACTCTTGCTAGCCTGTATCTTTGAGCCCTTTGAATTGAACAGTGCTTTCAGATAATATACATATGGGATGATTTTTAAGTCTGTACAACTGTGTGTGCACATAAAGACAAATTGATGGGATTTGGTGGGCACTGGAGAAACTACAAAACATCCAGGGTACTAAAATTTAAACTACCAGAAAGTTTGGTCTAATCCAGATTTTCTGACATTCATAACCAGAATGTATGAGGTTTGGGTGGATTTAAAAGATTTCAGGACGTTAGCTGAAGAACTGCAAGTGAGTTGTTTCTCTCAATCTCCTGACCATTTTTTGTTTTCTCAAAATATAGCTTCCAAACTGATAATTCATTGTCGACATGTGATCCTGCTTTGTCAAAATGTAAATGCTACATTTCCCTGCATTGCAACAGGAAAAAAAGATTGAAACACTTTGTGACATCCTGTGATAATGAAAGGAGCTCCAGGAAACTACCTTGTACTTTCTAATTCTAGTTGTGAATAGGATTTGATGTAAATTTTATAAAATGACTCCCAATCTTATTGTATCAGAGATTTCTGATGAAGGGTTTAGGCCCGAAACGTCAAGTTTTCCTGCTCCTATGATACTGCTTGACCTGCTGTGTTCATCCAGCCCCATGCTTGTTATCTCCCAATCTTATTGGCCATAATTATTGCACTTTGCAGAAAAGTGTTCATGAACCCACTTTAATCGATTCCTCAGATCTAATTCTAGAACTGGGAGACACACTTTCAAAGCTGAAGATCTTACAGTGAAAACAATGATGACAAGGAATGTTTTCTCTCAGAGAGTCATGACTTTTTTGATTTTTTTTGTTAGAGAGCATTAAAGGTGGGGACATTGAACATTGACGTACGAGAGATTTAGATTGTTCACATTCGTATTCAATATCAGAGGAAGCTGGCCAGACCAAATAGCCTCCTTGTGCTCATAATTTGTTTGTTTGTTCTTAGGAACATTGGGAGCAAAATGTATTTGGTTGAGCTTTGAAAACTTTTATTTTAAGGCGAAATTACCAATGGGTTATCTGTCCTTAGTCCCCTGTCCAAAGGTCTAGTTATCAGTTTGAAGTAGACCTTGATCTTTTCTAATAGTGGACCTCAGGTCATGTTAAGTGGAGCAGAACATATGTGTTTTCCACTTCCATTTGTCAAAAGTCTTCCGAACTTTCGTCTCAACCATGTAGGAAATCCTGAGGACGATGCATTTGGAGTTTCTTGTTCTGTGGTTATGGACTGCCATTTACAAGAGTACATCTATTCAGAATCAATGTGATGGAATTATGGAGATTGCATTTTTGAAGAGGAGTAATCAAGGTTGTGTATGACAGAGGAATGATGAATGGAGCAGAGTGATGGAGCATGTGATTTTGGAGAAGAGTGATGGAGAATATATATTCAGAGGAGTGATGGAGTATATGTTTTTAGGTAGCAGTAGAGATTGTGTTTGTGTGGAGAGTAATGGCGATTGTCTTTGTGTGAGGAGTGACGGTGATTGTGTTTGTGTGAAGAGTGATGATAATTGTGTGAGGAGTGACGGTGATTGTGTGAGGAGTGATGATAATTGTGTCAGGAATGATGGTGATTGTGTTTGTGTGAGGCGTGATGGAGCTTATCTTGTCCATCCTGTTTCGTGCAAGGTGCGTCAGTGTTTCCTTTCTTACATCCTGGAACTGTAATCCTCGACACTCCTGTGCACACACCTGCTTAAGGGATACACAGTGAAATAATTTCCCTAGGATTATCATTGAAAGAAGCATTATAACTGGATGCCGTTGACATTTCTGAGGAGTGAAGGAGCTGTACAGCATGGCAAGAAAGTCTTTATGAATGCATTGGGCTGAATTTCTTGAACTATTTAGAATTTGAGCACAGCATCATTGCCTTTCAGTATCTGATGGAGGAAAATAAGGTGGGTTATGAGCAAGAATCACTTTGTCCTCTATGTCTGTTCTACCATCTGGAATCATTCTGTTTGTCCAGTTTAATTCAATTTGATAACATCATTTCACAGGGAAAAAAGATCTCTGTCTGCAACGTTTGCTGCTCAGCTCTTGAAATTCTACACAAAGAGCGACCCTCCAGACTCCTGGCTCAGAAATATCAACATCCCTGCCCATTTACATGCAGGAGCTCTGCTGTGGGAGACATTTTGGTAGTGAGAAAGATTGGGTCCCTGAAACACAATATCTGTTGCGCCAAGTTCCTACAGTGGCACAATTTGCTATTGAAGCCAAAACTGACTGGAATTACTAACAACATATGGTTAAGGATTGCACTGGGAGTGGGAAATAAAACAGTTACCCTGGGCTTTTCTGAGCAATTGAGCTGAGCCTCAGGTAAAGTGTTTGTGTTAAGCTAAAGAAGTTCAGGGCTGGAGGGAGACGAGAGGCAGTGAAGATAGCCTCAGGCCGTAGCAGCTGGCAGGAACTCAATGTCTAAAGCATTGGAGTCTTCTGAAAGGTAAAGACAGAAAACAACCATAATGATAGAGAGGCCCTGATGAGTTACAGGAGAAAATATTTTTCACTTTGGTATTGCTGCAGTCAACCACACAGGTGCATTTAAGCTGGGTTTGTGAAGGAGTAAGAAATAAAAGATTATGTTGATAAGCAAAGAGGAAAGGTGGTGGGAAAGTGCTTCTGGGATACAAAATCTCCAGCACGCGCTAATTGGGTTGAATGGTCTGTTCCCCCATGGTGAACACCACTTGGAGGATGCAAAGTAGTGGAAAAGAAACAGATTGAGCTGTTAGTCGGGAGCATCAATGCCCATCACAAAGGCTGACCAAGCTGAGCAAGTGCTGAAGGGCAAAGCTGTCAGATTGGGTCTGAGGCAAATGGTGAGAGAAACAACAAGAGAGAAGGAAACTGACTTGACCTCATCCTCAGCAATCTACCAGTTGTCTGTGTACCTGTCTATAACAGTATCAGTAGGAGTCAGCACTGCGCAGTCCTGCCTTCACACTGAGGAAACCCTCCATTACCCTGAGGAAGGGTCACTGCACTCAAAGTGTTTATGTATTTTACAGAGTGAAAAACAGTCAATACAGTGAAAATCCTGTCCACTGTCACCATTTTGAATAGTTTTAAGAATAAGAAAAAATAGAAAGATATAGTTTAAACTCCATCAGTCCTGAATCAGTTCATCATCAATGACACCTGACCACCCATCTCTCCTCCACCCCCTCTTCACCATCTACACCAGACCCAATCCAATGTCAAAGTCATCAATTTTCAGGCACCATCTTTCTCTGCTGGGCCTACCTCATTAGTGTCATCTCTGCTGATGTAACAGCCATCAATTCCAAGGCCAGGTCTCATGCTCACCGCAGAAAAGTAAGTAGGGACCCAACCACTACTACCACAATGTCTGCGGGGAGGAGGCTCCACAAATATCCCCATCCTCAATGATGGAAGAGCCCAGTACACCAGGGAAAAATATAAGGCTAAAGCTTTCTTAACAATCTTCAGCCAGAAATAATGAGTGGATGTTCCATCTCGGCCTCCTCCAGTGGTCCCCATGATCACAGATGCCAGTCTTCAGCCAATTTGATTCACTCCACGTGATATCAAGAAAGGTTTGGAGACATTGGATACTGCAAAGTCTGTGGGCTCTGACACCATTCTGGCAATAGGACTGAAGGCTTGTGCTCCATCACTAGCTACACCCCAAGCCAAGATCTTTCAGTAACTTTAAAATATTACATAAAAGTAAGGACAAACCCTACCAAGCTAATAACCTCTGTGTTTTTAACCTCCAATCCTTCCATTAGCCTTCTTTATTGCTTACTGTACCTGCATGCTGGCTCTTTGTGCTTCACCCAAACCCCTCTGTGCTGCATTTTTTATTTGGAATCTCCACATTATTGATAGTTTGTCACTTGTTTCTTTCTAACAAAGTGACCTCACAATTTCTACACAAACTCTATCTGCCAAGTTTCTTTCCACTCACTCAACCTTTCTACATCTTCTTGCAAATTCCTCATGTCCTCATCACAGAATGCCCTGGCAGTGAATCTTGTATCATCAGCAAGTTTGATATGTTAGAGTCTGCTTCCCCCTTCAAGTCATTAATACATGATGGAAAACAATTGCGGCCTGAGAAATGATCCTTGTGGCTCTCCACTTGTTATGCCTTTTCAACCTAAAAAAGACCCATTAATCCCAACTCTCTGTTTTCCTTGTGTAAACCAATCCTCAATCCATGCTCATATATTACTTCTAATACCATGAGGTCCAACCTTGTGTCACAACCTTTTATCTGTATCACTTTATTGAATGTCATCTTGAATCCTTTTATCAACTCTGCTTGTTTATTCCTCAAAGAGCTATAGCAAATTTGTCAAACATACCATCCCTTTCACTAAACATATTGAATTTATTTGATTGTGCTAAGCTTTTCTAAATGTTGTGCTATTACTTCCTTAATTTTGCATGCTAGCATTTCACCAATGACAAATGTTAAGCTAATGGCCTGTATAATCTTGGTTTCTGTCTCCTCCCTTCTTGAACAGGGCATCACTTTAACGATTTTCCAATCTGCTGGAACCCTCAGAATCCTTTGAGTTCTGGAACATTTCAACTAATGCCACCCCTAACTCTGCAGCCACTTTCTCTGAGACCTTTGTATACAGCCCATTAGGTCCTGTTGGCCTGTCTGCCTTCATTCCTATTAGTTTGTTAAGTACTTCGTCCCTTTTGATAGAGATTCTTGCAGATCTTCTCTCCAAAGAGCATCTTGCTTAGCTGGTACCTTTGGGATGTTTATAATGTTCTGCACTCTGATGCTAAATGCTGCTTTAAGTTATCTATTATTCGCCTGTTCCTGGCTCTCAATTCTCTAGCTGTGCACCTTCACAGATCCCTAATTTCTGAAGAAGGGTCTAGGCCCGAAACGTCAGCTTTCCTGCTTCTCTGATGCTGCTTTGCCTGCTCTGTTCATCCAGCTCCACACCTTGTTATCTCCCTTTCTTTAACTATTCTCTTTCTCTCTCCCTCACACACATACACTCTCTCTCCCTCTCTCACACACACGCATAATCTCTCTCCCCCCTCACTTACACACACTCTCTCTTCACCGCCCCCCCAACACTCTCGCACACAAACGCGCACACGCACACACACAAGCACACACACGTGTACATGTGAATCGATGGGGTGAATTTATATTTGCAGATATATTTTATTTTGTTCAAAGAGCACACAGTTTATAGACAGTTGGTCAATATGATGTTTTATGAATTCCTCCTTTAGAAATAAAACCAGCCTGACTCCAAAGTATAAACAGGTTCTAAACAAGGCCTCACACCTAACATGCAGTGTCTGACCTAAAAGGTCACCGCTTCTTTACACTGATAGAACTTTTAGTTCTCTCAGGACTGTGACTTGAAATGAATTAGGGGATTTACATATACATATAAATCAATTAAAACCTTCTAACTGATTAAGGATTTAACAGCATCTTAGGTTTGTTTAGTATATCCTCATCAGTGGTGTGACCCTTTGATCTTTTACTTATAAATTCTGTGCCTGATACTACCCCCCTCTCACTGACACCTGAAGAAGAAATAAGGTTCCAAAAGTTTGTGTCTTCAAGTAAACCTTTTTGACTGTAGCCTGGTGTCATGTGATTTCTGACCTTGTCCACCCTAGTTCAAAACTGGCACGTCCACATCAGTTTTATATACTCGTAAAAGCTCTGTATATTTTCATATTTCATGCCAATTTGCTTTTTCAAAATCAATATTCTTCCCCTGCGTTAGCTGTGTAATGATTTACTGGTTATGCCTATAACATTCCCGACACACTCGCCTAACCTTATTTTCCACCATACTGTTTGTCTTAGTTTTTGACTGGATCTTCTCTTTAACTGCCTTTTTTAACCTTGGATGGTTCATCCTTCTCATCAAGTCCTTCCTTTTGGCAAGCATATTCTTTTTCTGAGTATTATGAAATATCTGTTTAAATGTCTGCCACTGTTCGTCGTCTCTTTCGTCCATTTCCCACCCTGCTTTAGACAACTCTTCCTTCATCTCTCTGTAATTGATCTGATTTAAATTGAGGACATTGGTTTGAAACCTCAGTCGCTCTCCTTCAGACTGAATGTAAAATTCAAACATATTGATTCACTTGAAGGTCATTAACTTATTTCAATCCTACCTCATTACACATTACTTGATCTGAAATACCCTGTTCCTGGGAGGGTTCTGCAGTGTTTTTGACTTCATTTCATTTATTATGGTCACATGTACCGAGGTACAGTGAAAGGTTTTGTTTTGCATGCAGTACAGGCAGATCATACCGTACAAAGTACGTTAGGGTAATAGAACACAGCGAGGAATGTAATGTAATGGCTGCAAAGAGGTCAACATTAAATGGGAAAATTGAGAGATTAATTCAGAAGTCTAATATCAGGGGGGAAGAAGCTGTTCTTGAGCCCGTTGGTACGTGTGTTTAAGGTTTTGTATCTTCTGCCCAATGAAAGAGGTTGGATGAGATTATAACCGCAGTGGGAGAGGTATTTGATGATGTTGGCAATATTGCTCGAAGAAACAAATTTGTCTTCCATTTTATCCTTGCCCATTTGATTGTTCTGTTAATATGGAGATTACCAGGATCCAGGGCAATTTCAACGCTCTGCTTAAGGACCACTGTTATTTCCACATTTATACTTTGCCCAACAGTGAGGCAACTCTTTCAAAGCTTGTAGGCAGTGCCCACACATGATATCTTTGCCTTGTTATTCCTTATTTTCACACAAGCTGGCTCCACATTACTATCTATTGCCCCTAAGTCACAACTCAGCATTGCAGTGAAACACTCTTTTACTGATAACACCATTGCACCACCTTGATAACAAGCATGGGGCTGGACGAACACAGCAGGCCAAGCAGCATCACAGGAGCAGGACCTTTTATCTCTGATACACCATTGCACCACCTCTTGTTTTGGTCTGTTCTTCATGCTGTTCCCTGCCTTAGTCACCTTTAAACCATGTCTCCATATTCACTTCAAGTCATTGTCATTCATTTTAGGTGTGCCATCATGTCATCATTACAAATGTTGCACACACTCACATAAACATAGAAGATAGGGGAAGAAGTAGGCCATTCAGCTCTTCGAGCTTGTACCACCATGCAGTACGATCATGGCTGATCATGCAATCTCAGTGTCCCATTCCCACCCTCTCCCCAAACCTCTTGATCCCTTTAGCAGCAAGGGCCACATCCAGCTCTCTCTTGAATATATCTAATGAACTGGCCCCAACAGCTTCCTGTGGGAAAGAATTCCATAGGTTCACAACTCTCTGAATGAGGAAATTCTTCTCATCTCAGTCCTGAATGTTACCCCTTTATTCTTAGATTGTGACCCATTGTTCTGGACCTCCCCAACATCGAGAACATTCTTCCCACATGTAGACTGTCCAGTCCCATCAGGATTTCATATGTTTCTATGAGGATCCCCCCTCATTCTTCCAAATTCCAGCGAGTACAAGCCCAGTTGATCCAATCTTTCCTCATATGTCGGTCCTGCCATCCCAGGACTCAGTCTGGTGAACCTTGCCTGGTCTCCCTCAATAGCAAGAATGTCCTTCCTCAGACTAGGAGACCAAAACTATACACAACACTCAAGGTGTGGCCTCACCAAGGCCCTGTATAACTGCAGCAAGGTGTCCTTACTCCGATACTCAAATCCTCTCACGAGGCAGCATTTATTGCCCATCCCGAATTGCCCAGAGGGTAGTTAAGAGTCAACCACACTGCTGTGGGTCTGGAGTCACATGTAGGCCAGACCAGGTAAGGATAGCAGTTTCCTTCCCACATTAGTGAACCAGATGAGTTTTTCCAACAATTGACAATGGATTCACAGTCATCATTAGATTCTTAATTCCAGATTTTTTTAAAAATTGAATTCAAATTCCACCATCTGCCGCGGTGGGATTTGAACCTGGGTCCGTAGAATGTTATCTGGGTCTTTGGATTAACAGTCCAGCGATAATACCACTGGGCCATCACCTCCCACCCAGGTCTTAGTGCACCTCATCTTTTCCTAAACTGCTACCATTCAGATAATAATCTGCCTTCCTGTTTTTGTGATCAAAGTGGGTAACCTCGCATATATCCACATTATATTGCATTTGCCAAGAATTTGCCTACTCAGCCAATCTCTCCTGAAACCTCTTAGCATCCTCCTCATGGTTAAAAATCACATGACACCAGGTTATAGTCCAACAGATTAAAATGAATACACAAACTTTCGGAGCGTTGCCCCTTCCTCAGGTGTACTGTGGGAGGAAGTATCAAGAATTTACAATTAAATGATCAAAGGATTAAAAAACTGATGCAAATGTATTTAATAACCCTAAAATGGCCGGCTGACTCCCTCCTGTTAAATCCTTAATCAGTTAGAAAGGAGATGCCAAAAGGACTACAGATCACGAATGCACTCAAGTCAACCTGATTACTGATTACTGAGAGACTTCGCCAACGCACCTCTCGCAAACTCCTCAATTATCTCGAAAGCTAACTCTGCAGCAGGTGTTACAACCTTGAAATCAAGATGGAGTCCATATTCTTGGCTTGCGCTCAAGATACAGCGGACCAGTTACGAGACACTGCCAACCAGACGAGGCTGCAGAACTACACCACCTAATTGCACACCAAGAACAAAAAACCGGAGAAACTTGGCATCACCACCAGCAGGAACCAAGTGTCCCCTGGTACCACCATGAGGAAATCCATCGTCAACTTATCTGATCATACCCTCCAACTGGATGAAATCAAAGTTCTCAGCTGAGGGGTCAATTTCTGCCCCACTAACAAAATGGACCTCATTACTCTCACGGCAGACACACAGTAATTCATAGGCTGAGTGAGACTCCAGGAATTTTTCCAAGATGTCGGTAGCGAGCCCAATGAGATAACTAACAACCCAGAGCAGTCGACAGAGAGATCCATGGTGGGACGACCAAAGAAGGAGTCGAATTGGACCCCTCCAGAAGGCCGCTGCCCTAGGCTCAACTTGGATGCCCAAGCCATCAGGAAATGAGTGAATGCTTGATTCATCAGCCGCACTCACAAGGTAGTACAAAATGTCACTCAGGAATAACACAACACCTTTGGGGCTCTCAAGACTAATCACAATATTGTCATCAAACCAGCAAAGGAGGAGCCATCGTCGTACAGAATAGAATGGACTACAGCTGGTGGATTGCAGCGGCTCAAGAAGACAGCTCACCACCACCTTCTCAAGGGCAACTAGGGACAAGCAATAAATACTGGCCAGCTAGCAACACCCACGTTAAAACACAGACAGTTTCTAAACAAGGCCTCGCACAAAAAGGCACTGTCTAACCTGAGATGTCACCTTTTGTATTCAGTGACAAAACCTTTAGTCATCTCGGGACATTGACTTGAAAGAAATTTGGAGAGTTGCATATTAATCAATTGAAACCTGCATCTCCTTTCTAACTGATTAAGGATTTAACAGGAGGCAGTCAGACAGCCAATTTAGGGCTATTAAATATATTCACATCAGCAATGCTCTGAAAGCTTCTGTGTTCAATTAAACCTGTTGGACTATAACCTGGTGTCGTGTGATTTGTGACCTTGTGCAACCCAGTCAAACAACAACACATCATGGCATCCTCTTCACAGCACATATTGCCACCCAGCTTAGTGTCATCTGCAAATTTGGAGATATTGCATTCAATCCCTTCGTCCAAACCATTAATGTATATTGTGAACAGCTGCAGTCCCAGCACTGAACCCTGTAGTACCCCATGCATCACTGCCTGCCACTCAGAAAAGGGCCTGTTTTTCCAACTCTCTGTTTCCTGTCTGCCAACCAGTTTCTCTATCCATGTCAAGACATTATCTCTGACACTCTAAGCTTTAATTTTCCTTAGTAATCTCCTGTGTAGAAGCTTGTCAAAAGCCTTTTAAAGACCAAATACGCAACATCCACTGATTCACCATTGTCTACACTACTGGTCACATCCTCAAAAATTCCAGCAGATTTGTCAGGTATGATTTCCCTTTAGTGAATGCACGCTGACTAGGACTGAATCTGTCACTGCTTTCCAAATGTTCAATTATTACATCCTTAATGATTGACTCTAACATTTTCCCCACCACTGATGTCAGCTTAACCAGCCTATAATTCCCCAGTTTCTCTCTCCCTCCTTTTCTAAAATAAGGGGCCTTAAGCTTTGACTTTTTACCATGATCTGGTTCTAATTTTCTGCTTTACCCTTCTGTTTAGATTTTTTGCCCCTTCCTGTCACACTTTAATTAACATTTGCCTCTTCACTGCCTGAATTTCTGTTCCCTAGTTTTGTTTTGATATTTAAGATTTCCTTTTAATGAATCCCCTCCTCCCCCGAATTAGTTGTAAGCATCATCTACAATCCTATGTATACAATTCACCAAAGCCTGGTCTCTGTTTGGTTCAAACGAAGCCTGTGTCAAAAGACTTTTCTCCAGGACTGATGCCATTCCCCATGAATCAGAACCCACAACAATCTTTAAGCCCTGCACTTTTCTCTTGGACCTTACTTACAGTGTGCCAATTTGCCTGCAGTTCAGAGAGAAATCCTGAGATTCTTATATTTGGTTCCATTCTCTTTAATTTGGCCACAAGCTGCTCATAATTCCTGAGCAAAATCATATTCTGATTCCTATCTCCATCATCACTAACTCTGTGGATGACAACAACTGGATCTTTGATAACAAGGTGTGGGGCTGGATGAACACAGCAGGTCAAGCAGCATCATAGGAGCAGGAAAACTTGACGTTTCGGGCCTAAACCCTTCATCAGAAATGGGGGAGGGGAAGAGGGTTCTGAAATAAATAGGGAGAGAGGGGGAGGCGGATAGAAGATGGATAGAGGAGAGGATAGGTGGAGAGGAGGCAGACAAGTCAAAGAGGCGGGGATGGAGCCAGTAAAGGTGAATGTAGGTAGGGGGGTGGGGAGGAGATAGGTCAGTCCAGGGAGGACGGACAGGTCAAGGGGGCGGGATGAGGTTACTAGATAGGAGATGGGGGTGGGCCTTGAGGTGGGAGGAGGGGATAGGTGAGAGGAAGAACGGGTTAGGGAGGTGGAGATGAGCTGGGCTGGTTTTGGGATGCGGTTGGAGGAGGGGAGATTTTGAAGCTTGTGAAATCCACATTGATGCCATTGGGCTGCAGGGTTCCCAGGCTGAATATGATTTGCTGTTCCTGCAGCCTTCGGGTGGCATCACTGTGGCATTGTAGGAGGCTCAGGATGGACATGTCATCTGAGGAATGGGAGGGGGAGTTGAAATGGCTCCTCTCCACCTATCCTCTCCTCTATCCATCCTCTATCCGCCTCCCCCTCTCTCCCTATTTATTTCAGAACCCTCTTCCCCTCCCCTATTTCTGATGAAGGGTTTAGGCCCGAAACGTCAAGTTTTCCTGCTCCTATGATGCTGCTTGACCTGCTGTGTTCATCCAGCCCCATGCTTGTTATCTCGGATTCTCCAGCATCTGCAGTACCTTTTATCTCCGAAACAACTGAATTTTTCCCTTCCCACTTGATGGTTTCTCCATCCCAAAAGAGATGGCTTTAGTCTTGGCACCAAGTTGGCAACTCAGCCTTCTGGGCAGTTTGACTTTGCTACAGAGTCCAATAGTCATTCCCTTGACTACACTGTCCCCTGTTACTGTTGCATTTCTCTTCTTTCCCCTTCACTTGAAGGGTGGTCTGTGCCATAGTGCTGTGATCAATTCACTCGTTGTCCCTGCGGTTTGTACCCTTGCCCACACTGGAAACAAGAATTTTGTTCCAAATGAAATACAACACAATTCAATACAGCACAGGAACAGGCCCTTTGGCCAACCGAGTCTGTGCTGATTCTAATCCGTATTTAGACCTGCTACTTATTGCCTGTGTACAGTTTCTATCTCTCCATTGGCTCCCATTCATCTGTCTATCAAGATTCTACTTAATCACTGCCAATGTGCCTGCTTCCACCACCTCTGCTGGTAGTGCGGTCCAAGCACCCACCATCCTCTGTGTGAAACATTTTCCCCGCACTTCTCCCCTAAACTCCCATCTCTCCCCTTGAGCCTGTGTCGTCTTGTAGTTGACCTCCCCATCCTGAGAAAAAGCCTCTGATTATCGACCCTATCTATGCCTCTCATAGTTTTGCAGACCTCTACGAAGTCCCCAATTGGCCTTCGTCTTTCCAGCGAAAGCAATCTGAGTTTAGAATGGCTGAGGTTTCTCCTATCTAATTTCTGGATCCACATGCCTACCTAACTTGCGTTCTTACTCCACATTGCGACACCTGCCACCCCCCACCACACTCTCTGTCCCTGACCATAGACCAAATTTGCTGTTACTAATCTGATGGGTGAGAAACAGTATCCAGGTACCTGTCACCTTTCCTGATAGGTTACAGTGTCCACAAACTTAGACTCCATGTCATCAACTCTGCAGAGAAGTTCCTCAAACATCCAGCATTTCTTGCAGGTGCATTCTGTGCAGATCCTACCAGTGTCCACCAGCTCCCACACACGGCAGCTACGACAACCATTGCTATTCAATTTAAAGAATTAATTTAGGTGGTAAACATGTGATGAAACCATGGTTTTAAGCGGTGTATTTTATACTTTTTCTGTGAAGAGAGGTGGAGACAGAGGTGACAAACGGTCTGCTCCAAGCAAATAAAATAAACACCTCATAAGGCCTTGGGGTCCTTTCTTTGAAAATTTGGAACAATAGAAGCAGCATGAATGGGTGGACACTAAATAAAAACCGAAAGAACTCCGGAAGCTGCAATTCAGAAACAAAAACAGAAATTGCTGGAAAAGCTCAGCAGGTCTGGCAGCATCTGTGGAGAGAAATCAAAGTTAATGTTTCAGGTCCAGTGATCCTTCCTCAGAAGATAATAAGTGGTGGGTCTGAATATGGATTGGAGTTGGTGCAGGCTCATTGGGCCGAAAGACCTGTTCCTATGTTGTATTTCATTTGGAATGAAATTCTTGTTTCCAGTATGGGCAAGGGTACAAACTGCAGGGACAATAAGTATATTGACCACAGCACTATGGCACAGAGCACCCTTCAAGTGAAGGGGAGAAAAGAGTAATGTAACAGTAGCAGGGGACGGGGGACAGGTTCGGAATTAAGGGTCTAATGATGATCGTGCACCCATTGTTAATTGTCTGAAGAAAAACCTATGTGGTTCACTATTGTCGTTTAGGGAAGGAAACTGTCCTCCTTACCTGGTCTGCCCTATATGTGGCTCCAGATCCACAGCAAAGTGGTTGACCTTTAACTGGCCTCTGTAAATTAGGGATGGACAATAAATGTTGGTTTAGCCAGCAACGGCCTCATGCTGTGAACAATTAAACAAAAAAAATCCACCAATCATCTACCTGGGATGTCACTTTTCAGACAAATGTTGACAAGTTGTCAGGACCTCATGCTGCTGCTCTCCTCATATAGGTTTGTAATCTCCACAGTGATACAGGCTAGCTGAATACTGCTCCCAGTCTGTTTCACAGCAATAATGACTCACTGCACACTCCTTCCAGTCTGTTTCACAGCGATACTGACCCACTGCACACTCCTGGTACTCCACAGCAATCTGTGCTGGGACCACTGTTGTTTGTGATATACGTAAATGATTTGGAGGAAGGTATAGATGGTCTGATTAGCAAGTTTGCAGATGACACTAAGATTGGTGGAGTAGCAGATAGTGAAGGGGACTGTCAGAGATTACAGCAGAATATAGATAGATTGGAGAGTTGGGCAGATAAGTGGCAGATGGAGTTCAATCCAGGCAAATGCGAAGTGATGCATTTTGGAAGATCTAATTCAAGAGCAAACTATACAGTAAATGGAAAAGTCCTGGGGAAAATTGATGTACAGAGAGATCTAGGTGTTCAGGTCCATTGTTCCCTGAAGGTGGCAATGCAGGTCGATAGAGTGGTCAAGAAGGCATACGGCATGCTTTCCTTCATCGAACGGGGTATTGAGTACAAGAGTTGGCAGGTCATGTTACAGTTGTATAAGACTTTCGTTCGGCCACATTTAGAGTACTGCGTACAGTTCTGGTCACCACATTACCAAAACGATGTGGATGCTTTGGAGAGGGTGCAGAGGAGGTTCACCAGGATGTTGCCTGGTATGGAGGGCGCTAGCTATGAAGAAAGGTTGAGTAAACTAGGATTATTTTCATTAGAAAGACGGAGATTGAGGGGGGACCTGATTGAGGTCTACAAAATCATGAGAGGTATAGACAGTGTGGATAGCAAAAAGCTTTTTCCCAGAGTGGGGGACTCAATTACGAGGGATCATGAGTTCAAAGTGAGAGGAGGAAAGTTTAAGGGAGATATGCATGGAAAGTTCTTTACGCAGAGGGTGTTGGGTGCCTGGAACACGTTGCCAGAGGAGGTGGTAGACGCAGACACATTAGTGTCTTTTAAGATGTGTCTGGACAGGTACATGGATGGACAGGGAGCAAAGGGATACAGAGCCTTAGAAAATAGATGACAGGTTTAGACAGAGGATCTGGATCGGCGCAGCCTTGGAGGGCCGAAGGGCCTGTTCCTGTGCTGTAATTTTCTTTGTTCTTTGTTCTTTGTTCCTCCCTGTCTGTTTAGCAGTCATACTGACTTGCCATACACTCTTGCCAATCTTCATTCGAACGTCTTCAGTTAGTATATTTCAAATATTCCCTCTTTCTAAAGTGAAAATAACTTTCTTCCTCTTGCTGGTTCAAAATGTGGTTAATGAACATAACTTCGTGTCAAGCTCAAAGGTGTTTTTGTCCTTTAGAATCCCGCTCACAGAAGGAATCTGTCCAAAGCAATTTCATGTGGAAACTTCCCCTGTGAAAATCACGGGCACCCTTATTTATTTACATTCAGACTTGGTTCGAGTTTGAGAAGATTTTAAACACACTATCCCACCTAATCCGTTCATAAATGCCTTCAGGTGCACAGAAAGAGCTTCTCGATCGAATCACATCAGGAGGTGATAACAATTGCAATAAGGTGACAACTTTGTTTATATTTGAGCTCGCAGGCAAAGACTAAAGTGTAAAGAAAAACGGTTTTGTGAAAAGATAGTGGCCCATTTTGAAGAAAGGAGGGGGAAGTGGAGATGAGATACTGTGTATTTTCACTTGGTTAATTTCATAAACAATGTATGCGACTCTCTGTCAGTTGATTACTAGCAAGGTTACAGGTTTTCTCAATACATCATAAATATATATAAAATATATGTAAGGTATATGAAATCATGAGATGCATAGATAAGGAAGACAGCTGACAACTTTTCTCCGTGGTAGAGGACTAAAGGGCTAGAGGAAACTAGAGAGCTTATGTTTAAAGTGAGAGGGAGAGATACAAAATGGTCCAGAGGTAAGTATTTCATACAGGGTGGTGAGTGTCTGGAATGGGCTGCCAGAGGTAGTGCTGGAAGCGAATACAATTAGAACATAGAACATAGAACAATACAGTGCAGAACAGGCCCTTCGGCCCTCGATGTTGCACTGACCTGTGAACTAATCTAAGCCCATCCCCCTACACTATCCCATCATCATCCATATGCTTATCCAAGGACTGTTTAAATGTTTAAATTTTGTCATTTAAGAAAAATTTAGACAGGTACATGAATGGGCAGGTATGGAGGGATGTGGACCAAATGCAGGTAAATGGGGCAAGTTTAAATTGTGAAAACTGGGTAGCGTGGACAAGTTGGGCCGTAGGGCCTGTTTCCACGCTGTAGATCTTGATGAATCTATGACTCCATGACAACAGCTGGAGTCAATTTACAGTTAATAAAGTGCTTATGAAGAATACAGGTCTACCATTGTCTGTCTATGTTGTGGAGGTTAGTAGGTTAAGGGGTGGGGCATTTTTTTTTTGTGTGAGGGGGGACCCTCACAACTATGATGTCAAATCTTAAAATTCGAGCTTAGCCATTTCCCGGTGAGATCAGGAAGCACATTTTCACACAGCAGGTGGCAGATGCTCAGGGTTCAAGAGTGATCTGGGGGGTGGGGGGCTGGTATGGAAGTGGTTGGCGGGGTGGGGAGCTATTGGAGCTTTCAAAACTGAGCTCAGTAGATACTTTCTATCGCCATTTTACATTGTTGCTCACAAAGTTGATTGACTCCAGTGGGATGGAAAATGCATCTTTTTTACGTAAATGAGTAAAGTTGCCATAGTCCTACCTGACAATAACAACAGAAACAGAAGTTGCTGGAAAAGCTCAGCAGGTTTGGCAGCACCTGTGAAGAAAAAATCAGAGTTAATGTTTCGGGTCCGATCTCAAAGTTCTGAGGAAGGGTCACCGGACCTGAAACATTAACTCTGATTGTTTTCTTCACAGATGCTGCCAAACCTGCTGAGCTTTTCCAGCAACTTCTGTTTTTGTTCCTGATTTACAGCGTCTGCAATTTGTTTTTCCATTTTTATTTACTACAGGACAATAGGGCTGCTCTCTCATTAAACAGAGATAACTCGCGATGAGTTTAACCTGAAGGTACCACACCTTGCGTGAGGAAAGAGTTTGAGAAGGAGATCCCGTCATGTTAACCTCAGCTGGGGCAGGAACTAAATTGCACTATTGGTGTTACTCTACATTACAAACCAGCATCCAGCCTATATAGCCAACTGTCCTCATTAAAGTCACCATCGCCCCATGCTGTCATAAGAGAGAGATGATTGGCAGAGGTTTAACCTGTGGTACCCTCAGCTGGTGTGGGAATTGAACTCATGCTCTTGGCATCAGTCTGCATCACAAACCAGTTATCCAGCCAACTGACCCTTTAAAGTAAAATCATCACAGTCCCAGGGGACCACTCCCTCATTAGACAGAGGGAAACAACTGACACTGGCTAAACCTGAGGGTTGCCACATCTTAGGCAAGGGGAGAGGTTGAGAAAGAGAAACCTTCATAGTATCCTCACCTGATTGAACTTCTGCTGGTATCACGCAGTATGAAGCCAACTGTCCAGTCAACTGAGCTAACCAACCCCCTTTGACTGAGGCTTTTTGAGGTGAATTCAAGCTTTTGTCAACTACTTACGCCAGAAAGTCCAATCATTGTTCAAGTTCATTTTTAGAGCCTCTTTAAGATCCTGTGTTCCTTTTTTTCCCATTTTTTGTTTCAACCGTTTCTCCCTGAACTAATTTTAAGCTGTACAGAAGTAACTTTATGAATGATTGATACTCTGAAAATACACGATTGGCTACATGACACCTTGCAGCTCGATGGTTAAGGGGAAATCTCAGCAAGACATTAAAAATTTGACTGTGCTCAGCTCAAAGGTCATTTAAAATTCTAGTTAATTCCCTTTCCTTTCAGGAGTCATGTAAATTTCATCCTCATTAATTGGAGAAATAACAAGAGATGTGTTCCTTTGAGCACCTCCAATTTATCAAGTCATTCTTGATGAGTTACATCACTAATGGCTACTTTCTGAGTTAAAATTACAAAATTCTATGATCAATCATAAAACACCAAAAGTTTAGGCTGCATTCGGCTACACATTACTGACTGTAAACAATGAAGCAAAGGCTTTGTGTTCAGTTTAGGATGAAGGAAAGTTCATGTTGAGTCAAGTATGGTCACTAGTTTATCAGGAATCCTTCCTCACAAAGTGCTAATTGCCTTTGCTTTTCCTGGAATCAAGTTTTGTGATGAAATCTGTTTGTAAGTCACTTGAGGCAGAGTGTATTACCCTGTAAGAGTTGGGAAGTGGGAGCTGGGCTCAGTCCCGAGGGCTGGCTACACAATCTGTGGTTAGTTAAAAGTATTGAGGAGAGCTGGCACTGAGTAAATTGCTTTACCTGCAGACCAACAGGTTACTAGGTCATAGAGTCATAGAGGTCTACGGAATAGAAAAAGGCTCTTTGGCCCATCGGATCTGTGCCAATCAAAAACATCCAACTACTCATTGTAATCCCATTTTCCAGCACTTGGCCAAGCGGCATTGTTTGTGCACATCTAAATATTCTACAGTGCTATGAGGGTCTTTGCCTCCCCCACCCTGACAGGCAGTGAGTTCCCGATTCCCATCACCCTCTCAGTGAAAACCTTTTCCTCACATCTCCTTTAAACTTGCTGCTCCTCACCTTAAATCTTCATTGATCCATCCATCAAGGGGAAGAGTTTCTTCCTTTCGACCTTGTCCATAGCCTTCATAATTTTATATATCTCAATCATGTTCCCCCTCAGGCTTCTCTGCTCCAAGGAAAACTGTCTATCCAATCACATTCTAAACATCGAATTCTCCAGCCTAGGCAATATACTGGTAAATTTTGTCTGCACTCTCTCCATGCAATCATATCCCTCCCATAATGTGGATTTCAGAACTGCACACAATATTCCAATTGGTTTATACCATTCCAACATAACTTTGTTACTTTTAAACTTTCCGACAGCTAAAAAAGACAGGTATACCATCTGAGATCATAGGTACTGCAGATGCTGAGGAATCAGAGATAACAAGGTGTGGGGCTGGATGAACACAGCAGGCCAAGCAGCATCACAGGAGCAGGAAAGCTTGACGTTTCGGGCCTAGACCCTTCATCAGAAATGGGGGAGGGGAAGAGGGTTCTGAAATAAATAGGGAGAGAGGGGGAGGCGGATAGAGGATGGATAGAGGAGAGGATAGGTGGAGAGGAGGCAGACAAGTCGAAGAGGTGGGGATGGAGCCAGTAAAGGGGAGCGTAGGTGGGGAGGTAGGGAGGAGATAGGTCAGTCCAGGGAGGACAGACAGGTCAAGGGGGCGGGATGAGGTTAGTAGATAGGAGATGGGGGTGGGGCTTGAGGTGGGAGGAGGGGATAGGTGAGAGGAAGGACAGGTTAGAGAGGCGGAGATGAGCTGAGCTGGTTTTGGGGTGCGTCTGGGGGAGGGGAGATTTTGAAGCTTGTGAAAGCCACATTGATACCATTGGGCTGCAAGGTTCCCAGGCTGAATATGAGTTGCTGTTCCTGCAGCCTTTGGGTGGCATCATTGTGGCACTGCAGGAGGCCCAGGATGGACATGTTGTCTGAGGAATGGGAGGGGGAGTTGAAATGGTTCGCGACTGGGAGGTGCAATTGTTTGTTGCGAACCGAGCGCAGGTGTTCTGCAAAGCGGTCCCCAAGCCTCCGCTTGGTTTCCCCAATGTAGAGAAGGCCACAACGGGTACAGCGGATGCAGTATACCACATTGGCAGATGTGCAGGTGAACATCTGCCTGATGTGGAAAGTCTTCTTGGGGCCTAGGATTGGGGTGAGGGAGGAGGTGTGGGGGCAAGTGTAGCACTTCCTGCGGTTGCAGGGAAAAGTGCCAGGTGTGGTGGGGCTGGAGGGGAGTGTGGAGCAGACAAGGGAGTCACGGAGAGAGTGGTCCCTCCGGAAAGCAGACAAGGGTGGGGAGGGAAAAATGTCATCCTGGGAGAAGATGCGGCGGAGGTGATGGAATTCTGAATAGGGGATGGCATTTTTGCAGGAAGGTGGGTGGGAAGAGGTGTATTGTAGGTAGCTGTGGGAGTCGGTGGGCTTGAAATGGATATTGGTTTCTAGGTGGTTACCCGAGATGGAGACAGAGAGGTCCAGGAAGGAGAGAGAGGTGTTTGAGATGGTCCAGGTGAACTTAAGGTTGTGCTGGAAGGTGTTGGTGAAGTGGATGAACTGTTCGATCTCCTTGTGGGAGCACGAGGCGGCGCCGATACAGTCATCAATGTAACGGAGGACGAGGTAGGGTTTAGGGCCAGTGTAGGTAAGGAAGAGGGATTTTTCCACGTAACCTACAAAGAGACAGGCATAGCTTGGGCCCATGAGGGTACCCATGGCCACCCCCTTTGTCTGTAGGAAGTGGGAGGAATTGAAAGAGAAGTTGTTGAGGGTGAGGACAAGTTCGGCTAAGTGGATGAGGGTGTCAGTGGAGGGGGATTGGTCAGGTCTGCGGGACAGGAAGAAGCGGAGGGCCTTTAGGCCATCTGCATGGGGAATACAGGTGTATAGGGACTGGACATCCATAGTTAAAAATGAAGTGTTGGGGACCGGGGAATTGGAAGTCCATAGTAAAAGTGACCACTTTATCCACTTGCCCTGATCCCTTAAGGGGCTAGTGTACATGCACATTAATGTCTCTCTGATCCTCAGTGCTTCCCAGGGTCCTACTGTTCATCAGGTATTTCCTTGCCTTGTTTGTCCTGCCCAAGTACATCATCTCACATTTATCCAGATTGAATTTCATTTGCCACTGATCAGCCCATCTGACCAGATCCTCTTGTAATCTAAGGCTATCTTCCTCACTATTTACCACCTCAACAATTTTTGCATCATCTGCATTCTTACTGACCAACTGTCCTACCTTCAAGTCTAAATTGTTTATTTCAATCACAAACAGCAAGGACCCTATTACTGATCCCAACGGAACATTATGGGACACAATCTTCCACTCAGAAACAATTCCATGATCATCACAGTCTGCTTTCTTCCACGCAGCCAATTCCGGTTCCATTTTGCCAAAATTTCCTATGATCCCCCGGGCCCTGACCTTCACTATCAGTCTCCCATGTGGAACCTTATCAAATGCCTTGCTGGATCTAAATAGACTGCCTCGAATGCATTACTCTCATCTATACATCAGGCTATCTATTTGAAAAATTCACACATGAACTACCCTTAACAAAACCCAAAATGTATATAATAACATCTCCAAGCAGATTGATTAAAAAATATAAAAATGAGCTTTACTGGTAACATTTATAAATTGCTAGAGATAAAAGGTACTGCAGATGCTGGAGAATCCGAGATAACAAGCA
>JAHRHZ010000250.1:3162469-3177903 GCA_024137785.1 Ginglymostoma cirratum
TCATCTCCACCTCCCTAACCTGTTTTTCCTCTCACCTCAAGCCACACCCCCATCTCCTATCTACTAACATCATCCCGCCCCCTTGACCTGTCCGTCCTCCCTGGACTGACCTATCTCCTCCCTACCCCCCTACCTACACTCACCTTTACTGGCTCCATCCCCGCCTCTTCGACTTGTCTGCCTCCTCTCCACCTATCCTCTCCTCTATCCATCCTCTATCCGCCTCCCCCTCTCTCCCTATTTATTTCAGAACCCTCTTCCCCTCCCCCATTTCTGATGAAGGGTTTAGGCCCGAAACGTCAAGTTTTCCTGCTCCTATGATGCTGCTTGACCTGCTGTGTTCATCCAGCCCCATGCTTGTTATCTCTTTATAAATTGCTAGTTGGGTTGGCAACCCAGACTCCAATATGACAGCCACATCCCTGGTTACTTCAACAAACTGATGCAGTTACCTTGTCTCGAGGTTGGCTGGCTCCTTTGGAGCTGATGACTGCAATAAGGTGTTCTTGCTTGCTCCAATGGATCTGATGAGAGCCTTCAAAAGGGGAAATTACCTGGGCACCATTGCTCTAGTCACTAAGCAGCCTGCACCTGACTCCCATCTCTGATATTTCATTTAATTTTTTTTGGTTTAATTTGATTTGATTTATTATTGTCACAGGTACAGTGAAAAGTTTTGTTTTGCGTGCAGTGCAAGAGATCCTACCTCACAAACCGCATTAGGGTAATGGAACAGAGTGAGGTATACAATGTTACGGCTAGACGGAAAGTGTACAAGGACTGAGGTTAAAATTAAATTTGAAATTTGAGAGGTCCATTTAGAAGTCTAATAACAGTGAGGAAGAATCTGTTCTTGAATCTGTTGATCCGTGTGTTTAAGCTTTTGTACCTTCTGCCTGACCAAAAAGGTCAGAAAAGATTATGTCCAGGGTGGGAGGTGTCTTTGATGATGTTGGCTGTCTTTCAATAAGGTTGACAGGCTGGAGTTCCGTGCACAGCAGTAGGAATAGGAGTAATAACCTGTGGTCTTGGAGCCCCCTTCAGCTCAGGAAATCCTCGATTAAAGTCGTAGCAGAAATCTTGTACCTGAACACGTGAGGCAAACTCGAGGCCTCCCTCTTGTCTATTGGTTTTAGTGAGACGGTGATCCACTGGTTCAGTGTTTCTAATGTCGGTAATGAGCTTCCTTACATGTTTTGAAAATGAGTCACTAATTCTATTTCTCTCACCAAATATACTACCAGACCGGCATTCTCTGTGGTTGTTTCAGGTTTCCAGTGTCTGCTGTATTTTGTTTTTACTCCATAAGACCATAAGACATAGGAGCAGAAGTTAGGCCATTCGGCCCACCGAGTCTGCACTGCCACTCAATCATGGCTGATAAGTTCCTCAACCCCATTCTCCTGCTTTCTCCCCGTAACCCTTGATGTGGTCCTGATGTGCTTTCAGCCTGTCAAGTATCTGAGACTCCACAGCCCACACACACACCCCGTAGTATCTACGATCCCTTCTTATCTTGAATCATCCAATCAGGTCAATTTTAAACTCTCCATCTTTGACATTGTCACCAAAGCCACTTTGGTGCTAACCAACACTGGTGTGTAATTCTCTCCTTTAAACAGCTTCCTCCCTTGTTTCTCATTTACATTGCTCCTTGAAGCCTGTAATTTTGATGAAGCTTTTGGTTACCTGTTTGAAGATGTCCTTTGTTTGTGTGTTCATGGGATGTGGGTATCGCTGGCTGGACCAGCATTTACTACTCATTCCTTAATTGCCCCAGGAAAAAGTAGGGATGAACTGCCTTTGGGAACTGCTGCATCAGAAGTGTTGTAAGGAAGGGAGTTCCAGGGTTTGACCCTGCAACATTGAAGGGACAATGTCTCAAAGTCAAATTCAGTTGAAAACTGTTCCTGTGAAATGTTTTGGGATGATTAAAGCTCTTTGTAATTCAACAGCATTGATATAATAATGTATCCATGGACCTGCTTTTGCATTAGAGAGGGACAATTGGTTGGGAATTTAACCTGAACGTCAGCACATCTCAGACAAGGGGCAAGGTTGAGAAATCAGGACCTTGACAATAATCTCTTCTGGTTTGAGAATTGAGAGCCACACTGTTGGCACCACTCTGCATCTCAAACTGCATCTCCAGTTAACCAAGCCACTTCTTCAATAGCAAGAACTGGTCAGACGATTTAAGATGAGAGGCTATGAAGTCCTTTGAGATTGTTCTGTTAATCAATTTATTGATGACCAGTATGTGTCTTGACTCCGTTTCCGCACTTTGTGGTATTCCATAAAATCCTTGCCGTGTCTCACGTCTGCAATTGAAACATTCAAAACAAAATTGTGAGCAAAAGCAATCAGCTTGGCTGCTTGCGACCTTCAGTTGAACAAACACTTCCCCTCAATCTGAGAAATTTGTTGTCAGAGTGACAATGAAATACTGACATGAACTTTTAAAAAAATAAATTATTTGGCTTTCAACAGACAGACAAAAAATTAGCAAAGACATTCTGACTCCTAACTGACACATACATTGATTTTGAGAATGCAGAAGAATTGCATCATTTAGCTTTAAAATTCCAGACAAAAACTTGTTTACATTGGTGTGGAGATTTTTTTTTATGTTGAGTTATTGCAGCTAACAGAATTGAAGCCCTGGAGACAGTGCATCAAAAATTGTTTTTATTTGTTCATGGGATGCGGGTGTCACTGGCAGGGCCAGTAGTTGTTTCCTGTTTTTGAACTGACTGGCTTGATAGGGCTATGTTAAAGTGTCAGCCACATTGCTGTGGGTCTGCTGTCAACTGCTGATCAGGTGGCTGAATAGTGACAGGGGATTACTGATAAACATCAACACTAGTTGTCATAGTCGCCATCATTCAGACTCAATGGGCCAAAGGGCCTCCTCTGTACTGTATGATCCTGAAACAGGTTGACATTGCGTGATTTTTAAAGGAATTTAAACTCCATCACTTGCTGAGATGGGACTTCAGCCCATGCTCATTATTTGGGCCTCCAGATCATTGACCTCTCACCCGGGAGCTCGAACTAAAATATGACCACCAACAAGAAGGACTGAACAGACTGGGACATCTTTCCCCAGAAAAGAGCAGACCATGAAGAGACGACATGAAGCTCTCTAAGCTGAAGAAAGGTTTTGACAAGGTAGATGAGTGGAGGATGTTTCCAGCTCCATCTGAAGCTGGAGGCAATGCATGTAAGATCCTCATAAATAAATCTAAACAGGAATTCAGAAGAAACCCAGTCTTCACCCAAAAGAGAAGGGAGGATTTTCCAAAGTTTACTCATGGGTTGTGAGCGTGACCAATATTTATTACAGAGAATGTGATGGTAAGCTACACCCTTGATCCACTGCAAGCCAGTTCTTTTTTGGAAATTTATTAGTGCTTATATAACTGTTTGCTATGTTATTTTGGAAGGTAGTCAAGATTACTTTGGGTCTGGAGTAGCCCGACTGGGTAAGGACGGCGAATTTCCTTCACTAAATGAGTTTTTAATGGCAACCAACAATGGTAATCATTAGACTTTTAATTCAATGCAATTTCCACCATCACATCCAGGTCCCCAGATCATTACCTGGGTCTCTGGATCACTAACCCAGTGACAGTCCTGCTGTTAATAGAACATAGAACATAGAACAATACAGCACAGCACAGGCCCTTCGGCCCACGATGTTGTGCCAACCTATTATCCTACTAAGATCAAGCTACCCTATTTTTTACTATCCTCCATGTGCCTATCAAAGAGTTGTTTAAAAGTCTCTAAAGTATCTGACTCCACTACCACTGTCGGCAGCGCATTCCACGCACCCACCACTCTCTGTGTGAAGAACCTAGCTCTGACATTTCCCCTATACGTTCCTCCAATCACCTTAAAATTATGCCCCGTCATAATAGCCATTTCCACCACATCCCTTTATGTGGAGCTTCCTATCATAAAACATACAGCGTGGGTTCAATCCCTGCACCAGCTAAGGTTGCCATGGATGTTTCTCCTTCTCGACCTCACTCCTCATTTGAGGCATGGTGACTCTCTTGTTAAACCACCACCAGCTCTCTTTCTCTCTAATAAAGGAGCAGAACAGCCACGGGCAACCTCAGCTGGTACAGGAATTGAACCCATGCTGTTGGTATCTCTCATCAACCATTCAGTCAACTGAGCGAATAAAACCCTCTAAATAATAATCTGATATTGGAAAACAAAAACTGCTGGAAATCACAGCAGGTCAGACAGCATCCGTAGAAAGAGAGCAAGCTAACGTTTCGAGTCTAGATGACTCTTCATCAGAGCTGACATGAAGTGTGGAGGGGGGGCAGCATTTCATTTCCACGCTGATGAAGAGTCATCTAGACTCGAAACATTAGCTTGCTCTCTCTCCATGGATGGTGCCTGACCTGCTGTGATCTACAGCATTTTCCGTCTTCAGTTTAGATTCCAGCATCTGCAGTATTTTGTTCCTAATCTGATATTTAAGTCTGGTACTAAGGGTGATGTTTTCATTCTGTTAGGCTCAGACAGAAACTGGATAAGACAGAAGGGCTTGCATTTGCAGGCACCTCAGGACATCCCAAAGCACTTTACAGACAGTGAAGCACTTTGTCGAATTGTATTCATTCTTGTCTTGCATTCAGTCTTGCAACAGCCAATTTGCACACAGCAAGCCCCAATAACAGCAATGTGAAAATGACCCAATTACCCATTTGTTTGTAATCTTGAATTAAAGTTTAAATATTGATTCATCGAAACTGCGGGAACAGGGGTGAGGGGCTGCTTCTCTGACACAGTCCCATGGAATCTTTTATATCCACTGGGAAGGGTGACAAAAACTGAGAAATTGTTGCTGAAACTCTGGCAGCATTTGTGGGAAGAAAGCAGAGTTAATATCTTCAGAATGTTCTGATGAAACATAACACTTCCTTAATTCACTGTCATCATAGAATCCCTATAGTGCTGGAACAGGTCATTTAGCCCATCGAGTTCACAACTACTCTCCAAAAAGCATCCCATGCAAACCCACACCCCTATCCTATTCCTGTGTCCCTAAATTTCCCAAAGCTAGCCCACCTAGCCTGCACACCCCTGGACACTATGGAGCAATTTAGCATGGTCAATCCACCTAACCTGCACATCTTTGGACTGTGGGAGGAAACAGGATCACCCGAAGGAAACTCACACAGACACAGGGAGAATGTATCATCTGAGAGTGGAATCGAAGCCAGATCCCTGGCACTGTGAGTCAGCAGTGTTAACCACTGAGCCACTGGGCCACCCAATGTGAGCCACATCATGGGGGAAAGCATGAATGATGCATGGAGGACAGATTTCACCTGTCCAATTCCTGTCCAACACTCTGGGCATCATTCATCTCAAAGATGTAAATTTAATGTGGAAAATCTGTTCCATTGAACCAAGAATAGACAAACATTAGTTTGGAAATAAGTGTGTAAAATGGAGTGTGAACAACAGCTCAAAATATCCTCTCAGAACTGATTAACAGACCAATATCCATATGTTGAACTAATCAGCTGAAGATTCTCAGAGATTTACAAGAGTTTTATTGTGAATCCCCAGATTAGGGCAAACATCATTTTCCATCTTTTCTTTCTGTCCACTGGACAACTCTAAGGAACTAAAGTAGTTTTTTTTATTTTTGTGTGAAATAGATTAACAGAATACCTAAATGAACAAGCAAGCACTGAAGAATCCAACTCTTTTTTGTTATTTTAATAACCCCCATTAAATTATCCACCAGCAGGATCAGTGAGACGGTAACGAAAAGCAAAATAAAGATAGAGAAACGGCAGAAGGGTCCAAAGCAAAATTGCACAGGAGAGGGAAATAACATGCTGCAATCTCTGTGTATTTCACCTCTTTCAAAAAGGTTCAAGGTTACTGACAGACATATCATACTCCCTCTTCCAAGAACACCCACGCACAGATGTAGCTAAGAAGAATATAAAACCCCTTCCACGGCATTCACTTGAAACTGTTGATGGCTCAGAAACAAGTTTTTTTCTCATTTTGAGGAGAACCTAGTCCTTTTACATTGAAAAGCCAATACCATCTCACCAATGAACAAGCACTGCTTACCAACTCTTTTGCTTTCCTCAAGCAACACGGAGACAAAGTATACACATTTTAAATTCACCTGTTTAAGCATACCTCAGTGCAGGTAGGACTTGAACCCAGAGCCCCTGTGTCAAAGGGAAGAGCACTATCACTGCACCACAAGAACATTTAACATGCTAGCATTTCACAAAGCAGGATCAACATTTTCCAATCAGCCTGTTTGGAAATGCATACCTCTGGAGCAGATGGGACATGAGACTTGCAGCTGCACAGACCTTCAGTCAGGCCATATTTGGATATTGTGTCCAGAACAGTCCACACTACTGGAAGGAAGTGGAGGTTTTGGACAGGGTATAGAAATGGATGTCACCTGGTTTGGAGGGTATTAACAATAAGGAGACATTGGACAAACTTGACAAACAATTCTGGGGAAGGGTCATCAGACCCGAAACGTTACCTCTGTTTTCTCCTCCACAGATGCTGCCAGACCTGCTGAGCTTTTCCAGCAACTTTGTTTTGTTTTGGACAAAGTTGGGTTGGTTTCACTTGAATGTCGGCGGCTGAGAGGCAACATCGTAGAATTTTATAAAACTATTCCAGGCATGGATAGAATGGAGAGTCACAATCTCCTTTCCCAGGGTGGCAATTTCAATTATTAGGGGACACAGTTGGAAGGGAAAAAGGAGTAAGTTTAAAGAAGATATGACAGGCAACATTTTTTTAAAATAAAAGCAGCGTCTGGAATGTGCTGCCAGAGGAGATGGTAGAAGCAGATACAATAACATTGTTTAAGACACATCTTGACAGATACATGAGTAAGCACGGTAGACAGGGATATGGGCCGTGTAGAGGAAAAAGGTTTTCAGTTTAGAAAGACATCATGTGTTGATGCAGTCTTAGTGGGGCCGAAGGGCCTGTTCCTGTGCTGCACTGTTCTTTGTTTTTTGAATCTAAGGGTTCAGACTTAGATGGAAAACACTATCACTGCACCACAAAGACCACTATAATCCACCTCTTTCATTCATAACAGGTTGTGGTCATTGATGGCCAGGCAGACTGAGTTGAGAGTCAACCATATTGCTGTGGGCCTGGAGTCACATATATTCCAGGCCAGGTGAGGATGACAGATTTCCTAACTAAAGGACATGAGTGAACCATATTAGGCTCTCAATTTTCTTAAACTTGACGGGTTTTTCAGACAATCGCATCATGATCATCATTCGATTTTTTAGACAGCACCTTCCAAATCCACGACCACTTCTGTCTAGAAGGACGAGGACGACAGGTACATGGGAGCACCACACCCTGCAAATATCCCTCCAAACCACTCATTATCTTGACTTGGAAATATATCACCATTCCTTCAGTGCTGTTGGGTCAAAATCCTGGGACTCCCTCCCCAAAGGCATTGTAGATCTACCTACAGCACGTGGACTGTAGTGGTTCAAGAAGGCAGCTCACCACCTCCTTCCCAAAGGCAACTAGGGATTGGCAATAAATGCTGGCCTAACCAGCAACGTCCATAATCCAAGAGAGAATATTTTTAAAAGTTGCAAATTTTTATTGAAATTAAATTCCAACATCTGGCACGGCAGGATTTGAACCCATATCTTTGTATCTTTAAATTAATAATCCAGTGACAATAACATTAGGCTATCAAATTCATTTTTTTTCTTTCTTTGCTGTCCAAACATGCCTTTCCACAACTTTGAACTTTCTCCCCCACCGATAAATTCCTGTGTTTCTAATTAAACAAAACAATTACAAGCATTGTAAGAATGAGGGAGTTACATTAAAATGGAGTTGGAAAAGAACTCACCTCTTACTTTTTATCAAATTAACCTGCCATGTTATAGCACACAGCTGGGGGAAATGGGACTTGAAAATAAACCTTCCAATTCAGAGGTAAGACAACATCTCCTATGCCACAGACCCCAAGTCTGGTGAAGACCCCCACCTCCATTACATACTTGCTAATGATCCTGGTCAGATATATTATGACACATCTTTGGAACAGGTGGAACTTGAACCCGGGTTTTCTGGAGAATCGTTTATTCATAATCAAATCAGACCTGTTCTGGTTCACTTTTGAAGAGTTCTTGTAGTTTCAAGATAGTGTCCCTACCTCCCGACCAGCATACCCAGGTTGAAGTTCCACCTGCTCCAGAGGTATGTACTAACATCTCCAAGCAGGTTGATGAGAAAATACCTTTTGAGTTACCCTACATTCCTATCATCAAGAAAAAGAATAAAAAGTATTTTACGCAGAGGGAGGTGGGGCCTGGAACTCGCTGCCGGGGGAGGTATTGGAAGCAGATACTATAGTCACGTTTAAAGGGCGTCTTGACAAATGCATGGATAGGATGGGAATAGGGGAATATGGTCCCCGGAAGGGTAGGGGGTTTTAGTTGTGACGGGCCGCATGTTGGTGCTGGCTTGGAGGGCTGAAGGGCCTGTTCCTGCACTGTAATTTTCTTTGTTCTTAACAGATTAAGGACAGTGAAAGGCAACAAACGAAATGCAAAGAGTCAGCAACGACAGTTAATTTCTAAAAAAAAATTCAAGAACCAAAGAAAAGCAACATGGGCGAACCAATGAGTACAAGACAAGAAAGAATGGAGGCAGAGAGAGTGAAATTAATGGACTTTATGAAAAGAAATGTATCATCATTATAGTTCTGGCCTGCAGGTGACTTCAGGCCCACGGTGATGAGATTGGCCTTTAACTGCTCTCCAGGTAATTCGGGACAGGTAATAATTGCTGCCTAATGCTCAGATTCCATGAGTGAATAAAAAAAATTAAATGGTTGAAATTGTGCAAGTTCTATCTGCACACAAACTCTTCATTAAAACCGTGGTCCTATAAGAGTAGGGGTGTCTTATTGCAGCTGTACAAGGTACTGGTGAGACCACATTTGGAGAACTATAAGCATTTTTGCTCCCTTCATTTGAGGAGAGATATTATTTCATTGGAGACAGCTGATAGAAGGTTCACTCGGATGATCCCCACGATGGAAGGATTGTCTTATGAGCAAACAAGAAACAGGTCGAGACTGTACTCATTGGAGTTTAAAAGAATGAGAGACAATCTCATTGAAACATATTGGATTTTTCAAGGGCTTAACAGGATAGATGCCTCTCCATCATCTACAAGACACAAGACTGGAGTGTGATGGAATACTCCCCACTTGCCTGGATGAATGCAGCTCCAACAACACTCAAGAAGCTTGACACCATCCAGGACAAAGCAGCAGCTTGATTGGCACTACATCCACAAGCATCCACTCCCTCCACCATCAACACTCATTAGCAGCAGTGTTTACTATCTACAAAGATGCACTGCAGCAATTCAACAAAGATCCTCAGACAGCACCTTCCAAATCCACAACCACTTCCATTTAGAAGGATGAAGGAAGCAGATACATGGGAACAGTACTGCCTGCAAGTTCCCCTCCATGCCACTCACAGTTCTGACTTGGAAATATATCAGTGTCTCTGAATCAAAATCCTGGAACTTCCTCTCTGAGGGCAGTGTGGATCTACACAACCTGCAGCGGTTCAAGGATGCAGCTCACCACGACCTTCTCAAGGGCAGCTAGGGATGGGCAATAAATGCTGGCCCAGCCAGAAACACCCAGGTCTCAAATGAAACTAAATCAACATATTTCTCCTCATGGGATAGTCCATGACTGAAATAGTCTTGGAATAAAACGGTATCAATTTAATACTGACATGAGGAAGAATTTCATCTCTCAGAGGATTTGGAGCTCCTTGTCACAAAGAGCTGAGCGAACGCAGTCCTTGTGTATAATCAAGGCTGAGACGGATAGATTCTTGATCAGAAACAGAAACAGAAGTTGCTGGAAAAGCTCAGCAGGTCTGGCAACATCTGTGAAGAAAAAGATCAGAATTAATTTTCGGGTCCAGTGACCCTTCCTCAGAACGTTGTCTGTTTTTTTCTTCACAGATGCTGCCAGGCCTGCTGAGCTTCCAGCAACTTCTGTTTTTGTTCCTGGTTTACAGCATCTGCAGTTCTTTCAGCTTTTATTTGGATTCTTGATTGGTCTGGAAATCACAGGTGATGGGGAAGGGCCGGAAAGTGGACATGAGGAACGTTGGATCGGACATGATCCTATTGAGTGGCAGAGCAAGCTTGAGGGGCTGAATGGTCTTATTATATCGATAATGTTACCTCACAGCTATTTAAGTAGCCTTCTGTTCTTCTTTTCTCCATTTAAATAGGATCTCGGTATTTATTTTTGATAATTCATCATTTACAATAAAAGACACCAATTGATTAATTTAATTGCTGGAAAATTTACATCAATATTACAATATTCAAGTTTAAGAACCTGCAAAACCAGCTGACACAGGGAGATAACTATTCTCTTGCTTCTCGAGGTAACCCGTGGACCATTGCATTATGAAAACATCACTGTTTGTGCTAAATTTTTAGCTTCTCTCGCCCACATCTTGCAAAAACTCGACAGTAAAGTCCTAATGCTTTATAAAAGATTAACTTTTTTTGGCAGTTGAAGCAGTAAATTAAGATTTTCTTTCTTCCAGTTAATTTAATTGCTATATTCTTTCCGAGGCTGTTGCGTGGCACATTGCCAAAAACACATAAAGGATACATTATCACTTTCATTTCTGTGAAAAATAGTTTTAATTCAATACGAAGTACAAATGGAACTTGACAGTGTAATCAACTAATTACATGTTGATGGCAAAGCGACATAGTTACAGCAAAATTTACTGAAACTATTTTCCTTTTGGAAGTCCAATCACTGTCGTTGAAAGAAGGTGTCCTCTTCGGGTCATTATTGCTTCTACACCAGTAAATAGTCTTCGAACCAACTGCAATGCAACCTGATCAAATATAGATACTTTAAATCAACCTCCTGCAGCACAACTCTAGAGAAAGCGGGTCTTGAACGCACACCTCCTGGCTTGTAAATAAGACACTACCGCCCCACTTTAAGAGCCCAGCCTTATCAGCTGTAGTTTAGATTACTGCCCACATCTCCAACAGTGCACACGGAGCCGTGGAGTAACAAGGACAACCTGCATTCTTCACAGAACCAGAGAATTATTACAGTGTAGAAGGAAACCATTTGGCCCATTGTGCCTGCCCTGGTTCTATTACCCAGCTTCAATCTACTACCTTTCCCCATATTGCTGCATACCATCTCTAACCAAATAATGCCCCTCCTGATTGTCTCAGTTGAACCTGCCTCCACTACATTCCCAGGTAGTGTATTCCCAATTCGCCCTGTTCACTGTCAATCCCACTTTTCACTTTGAAAACCTGGAGCACACTCAGAGCAGCAGGATCAAGCTTAGTCAGAGCAGGAGAGGGAGAGAGAGAGGATCGAGCTTAGTCGGGGAGGGAGAGGGAGGGGATCGAGCTCAGACAGAGAGGGAGAGGGAGGGGGTGGAGTTCAGTCAGAGAGAGAGAGGATCGAGCTCAGTCAGAGCAGGAGGCGGAGGGGATGGAGCTTAGTCAGAAAGAGAGAGAGAGAGGGGGAGAGGGAGAGGGATTGAGCTCAGTTGGAGCAGGAGAGGGTGAGGGATCAAGCTCAGTAAGAGCGGGATCAGGTGGATCCATCACTGAATCTGGAGGCAGATCTCCCGTAGTAATGTCTGAGCTCAAACATGAAGCAGGGCAAGAGGATTGGCTGCTGTAGAACTAAGTTTCGAGGCTCAGGATGTAATCTGGGAAAGAGAGAGACAGAGGGTAACGTCACTATTTTTATGGTTTGTAGTTTGTGAGAAATAGAGAGATGGAGGGACAGAGAGAGAATCGATTTGGTGTGCAGCGTGTAAGGCTGAGTAATTCCTTCCCAGTTTATTGCTTGTAGTTGGAAAGGATCACAATGGCAGGAGAACTCAGCCCCCTGGAATACTCCTCCTGCTGTCTGGGGAACATTTTCCAGGTACATTTCCACTCATCATGATGATCACCTAGCAGGATGTGTGATCAGCAGCAGGTGGTGAATGACAACATGAAGTGTTTGGAGATGCGGATGGACTCAGCACAGAGCATCCATGGGGATGAGGATACCATGGAGAGCACAGTTAGGGAGCTGGTCGCAACACCAGTAAGGGCTTTTCTGAAGAAGGGTCTAGGCCCGAAACGTCAGCTTTCCTGCTCCTCTGATGCTGCTTGGCCTGCTGTGTTCATCCAGCTCTACACCTTGTTATCTCTTATACAACAAGGACTTTACAGGCAGAGAAATGTGGATGACCACTTGGTGGCTTGTCATCACTAAGAGGCAAAAGTCAATTTGAGACTTAGTGAATGCCAATTTTGAATCTTTCCCCTAACTGTTTTCTCCTCTGTCATCATGGTTAAAGTAGCAGCTATTTTCTTGTTGAAGGCATTTGCAAAGTATTCATTTACTATCTCTTCCATACCTCCTGTTTTTGTTTAACTCTCCTACATGGTCCATAATTAGCCCTACACCTCCTTCTCCAGTCCCTTCACTATTTATTTGCCGACAGAAGACTTTGGGATTACTCTTATGTTGGTAGCAATCTTTCCTCATAAACTTGTTTCTCTTCTCTAACATGCTTTCTCACCTCCATCCGTGCTCTCTTCATTCACCTGACACCATAAGACTATGAAACCACATTTTCTTCAATACCTTCTACCTCCTTTTTCATCATGAAAGCTCTGGATTTGTTTGTCTTATCATTCCCTTTTATAGGGAACATTGCTTGACCCTTCGCAAATCATTTCCTTTTTGAAGGTAGCCATTGTCCAGTTCCAGTTTTTCCGACTAACCTTTTGTCTCAATTTCTCCAACCCAGCTGTGTTCTTATCCACTGATATGGCAGTCCCCCAAGTATAACTACTCTTATCCTGGATTGCTTATTGCTCTGATCTATTCATAGAACAGAATCATAGCATCTCTACAGTGTGTTAGTAAGCGATTCAGTCCATCAAGTCTACATTGGCCCTCCTAAGAGCTTCCCACCCAGACTGAACCCTCAACCCTACCCCTGTAACCCTGCATTTCCCTGGCTAATCCACCTAACCTGGACAGCATTTGACACTATGGGTAATTTCCCTTGGCTAATCCAGCTAACCTGCACATCTTTGGTTTGTGGCAGGAAACCAGAGCACCCAAAGGAAACCCACGCAGACACTGGGAGAATGTGCAAACTCTACACGGTCACCTGAGGCTGGAATCGAACCCAGGTCCCTGGTGTTGTGAGGCAGCAGTACTAACCACTGACCTCACTTTGCCACCCAAACCTCACGATACAATGATCACGGTCTCCAAACTGACACTGAATCTACTTGGTGCACATCATTTCCAAGGGGAGGTGAAGGTATCATCCAAAGACCCAGGTGTTATTCTGGGATGTGATTTCAAATCCAGCGATGGCAGGTAGTGGTATTTGAATGTGATAAAAATCTGAACTTAAGAGTCTAATCATAACCATGAATACATTGTCACTTGTTGGAAAAATCCACCTGGCTCACTAGTGTTCTTTAGATAAGGAATCTACCATCCTTATCCTGTTTGGCCTACATGTGACTCCACACCCACAGCAATGTGGTTGCGTCTTAACTGTCCTCTGGATAACTAGGGATGGATAATGGATACTGCCTAGTGAGGCCCACATCCCATGAGTAAATAAAATAAAACAAGGTCAACAGTGTGTTCTTTCTTTATTGCAGTGGACGTATACTGCAAGTATTTTCCTGATCAACATTTGTCCCTCATTTCCCCAGATCACATCTAGATAGATGAAGGCCCCCATTATAATTACTCTGTTATGTTTGTGCCTCTCTGCAAACTCCCTGCAGATTTGTCCCTCTGATCTTTTTTCACTAGTTGATGGTCCACAGAGAACACCGAACAATGTTTTACTTTTCGCTCCTTAACTCTGGCCAAATTAATTCTCGCCTTGAACACTTCAATACATCCTCTTTCTTTAGCATTGCAGCCTTGTCTATAACTAATTCTGTCAGCTGCCCTCCTTTTCTTAATTTCCTGTCTTTCGCAAACAACTTGGATCCAGGAATGTTTGCCAATCAATCCTGCCCTTTCTTGAGCCAGGTCTTTGTTACATCTACAACATCATATTTCAGAGCTGGATCTAACTCCTCCGTTGTATTAACGATGCTCATGTGCTTTCACAAAACAAAACAATAACCTTGATTTGCAATTACTTTCTCCCTTACCCTGACTTCACCAATTGGTCTATTTGATGTATCCAACCTCTCAACCAAGTCTTTGAGGAGTGTGATTCACTCTCTTGTCTCTCTGTGAGGATGGAAGGAACACAAATGCATTATAGACAGCTCAGAAAAGCATTGTTTTATTTCTGGAATTCAGCGGTGGTACCTCACTTGGAAAGGTTGGTAGGCTGGGCCTATGTCTAGTGGAATTTATGAGAGCGGGAACTGATGTCTATTGAAGCATATAAATCCTAAGGAAGGATGCTGTTGAGATAACCAGGTGTAGAGCTGGACGAACACGGCAGGCCAGGCAGCATCTGAGGAGCAGGAAAACTGATGTTTTGGGCCTGGGCCCTTCTTCAGATGTTCTTTAATGGGGGAGACCAGAACAAAGGGAAATAGTTTACAAATAAATGATTCCCTATTTAAAATTTAGCCGGGGAGATTTTTTTTCTACCATGAATATTAGAAACTCTTTTCACCAGAGAGAGGTGGGGATAGCACTATATTAAGGTAGGTGCAGCTGGATTCTTGGCGTAAAAGGTTATCAGGGAAGGTGGGAACGTTGAGTTATGCTATCATCAGCTCAGCCATGATGTCACTGAATTGTGGAACAGGGTTGAGGGGCGGAATGGCCTAATGGTGCTCTTAAGTCAAATGTTTGCATGTTCATATGTAAAAAGGAAATGCTTGTAACATGGTCATAGAGAACTATGCTAAATAAAAGAATGGAGAGACAACAGCCGAATGGTATCATCACTAGGCTATTATTCTAGAATAAAACAAATTCTGGACACACTCAGCAGATCTGGCAGCATCTGTGGAGAGAGAAACAAAGCTATTATTCCAAGTATTATTCAACTCTTCTTCAGAATTTAGAGTTTTGAAGAAAAGTCAAATTGGACCCGAAATATTAACTCTATTTCTCCCTCCACAGATGCCGCCAAAATTGCTGAGTTTCTCCAGCAATTTCTGTGTTTGTTTCAGATATCCCACATCTGCAGTATTTTGCTTAAAATATTCCAGAGACCCGTGTAAGGTTCTGGGGAGAGATAGTAGGAAATGCAGATGCTGGAGAATCTGAGATATACAAGGTGTAGAGCTGGATGAACACAGCAGGCCAAGCAGCATCAGAGGAGCAGGAA
>JAHRHZ010000250.1:3178303-3208288 GCA_024137785.1 Ginglymostoma cirratum
AGGAGCAGGAAGGCTGACGTTTCGGGCCTAGACCCTTCTTCAGAAAACGTTAAGCTTTCCTGCTCCTCTGATGCTGCTTGGCCTGCTGTGTTCATCCAGCTCTACACCTTGTATATCTAAGGTTCTGGGGAAACAGGCTTCAATCCTGCCAGGGCAGGTGATGGAATTTGAATCCATTTAAACAAAAATCTACAGTTAAAATTCTAATGATGACTACAAAAACATTATCAATTGGAGCAGTCAAGAGGGACATTGAATAATTATTTGAATAGGGATGATGTGCAGGTTAAAGGCAGGGGTTTGGCACTCGTGGACAGAGCAAGTGGAGACACGATGAGCCAAAAGTCCTCCTTCTCAGTTCTGTAATCCTGAGAAGAGGTTTAATGAACTTCAGTAAAATAAAACAAGGGACTGTAGATGCTAGAGAAACTCAGCAGGCCTGTGGAGAGAAAAATAGAGTGAATGTTTTGAGCTTAGTCACCCCTCTTCAGAACAAAGACTATCTGGTTGGGAATGTTGTTGAATGCTGAGTCAGTTCATTGGCTGTGATGGGGAAATTGCCCAAAGCCATAATGTATGTAGAGAAGGGGAGATATAGGCTGCTGACAGTCAGGTAAAGCAGTACAAACCTTACGACATCACGTCACACTGCATTATTTACTGCAAATGCTCCTTTCAAACAAATACTGACACTGTTTCTCTGGAACTGTTATCTCAGAGTTCTATGCAAATAGAGACCACAAGCCTCTGTTGTTATAGATTCAGAGATTATAACAGTGCAGAAAGATATTAAATGCACAATAATTGAAGTTTAATACGTTATTGAATGGCAGACCAGACTCGAGGGGCTGAACAGCCTCATCCTGCTCCAGACATAATATGATATGCAATCACCCATTATAATCACTGGTTGGTGACATTTATACTGTGGAGTTATTTACATTGGATGAGTAATACTGTAGGTGCTATGGTAATGTTAGCTTTGCAGGGCAATGGTCATATTGTCTATTGTCATGTATAGTGCAGGTTAACAATTACATGCAGGGCTCAGATTCAGAGCACCTTTGTGATCAGCCTGTCATGTATCTATGCCTGCGTTAAAATCCTGTGATCATAGCTATAATGCAAAGGCATAGTTGCATGTGCCCAATACTGCTTCCAAGTCACAGGTATTTCTGAATCCAGGTTGCCTCCCACCCCTGCCCTCAAACCCCACTGACAAATGCACCGAAGAGTGTCGAGGCAGAGCTAAGTTCAGCACCATGCCACTTCTTACAGTACAGCCGTATCAAGCTGCTATTTCTAGACTGAAAATAGCACAACTGGCAGAAGAAACGGTCTGCTAAGGAGTGTGTGGTTCAAATAGACCAAGTCGACCAGCAAGCACACCAACTGAATAAAATGACGGACCATTATACACAGCCAGGAGCTCAATCATCAATTAAACATGAATAGGGAACCATGCTGCACTGTCAGTGTAGGTGAGGTCACATTTAAATGGTTTCATAGTTAACTTTATTGAAAGCTCGGTTAATACATTAGCATGCAAATGGACTTACCTGGAGAATTAAGATTCTAATCAGATCAAAACTGCTTTAGAAAAAGGCTCTTCTAACGTTATTTCATACTGCTTGATGTGATTCGTATTTTTTCTATTAAATTATTCCACCTTTGTCTTTGTGTTTGTTCTATATTTATTTACGTCCCTTTGCAAAAACTTCAGTATTGTAAACTTGGCTTGTAAATTAGGACTTGCTATTCTTCTACAAAGGCTCACTTTTAGCACAATCCTTCTATCCTATCACAACCAGAGTGAGCTAAGTGCTTTTCATTACATCCACCATTTTGCAGAGCCCACCCACTAACATATGTGATATTGTTAATTAACTCCCTTCAATGCTTGTCACTGAAACAATGTGACATAGATTCTGAAATTACAATGCTCAAGATCTGTGCTGCAATATCTTTCTTTCTTCCTTCAAGCTATTCCTGAAATTGTGTAAGCATTTCTCCAATGCTGTGGGAAACTCAACAACTTACGTTCAAATGTCACAGCCCTAAACAGCATTTTATTTTTAATTTGCTTTTACAATCAGTGTTAGGGGGCCAGAATTTCATATCCGTCTTAGTTGCCCTTGAGAATGTGGTGAGGAGCTGCCCTCTGCTCAGACTGTCATCTGCAGTGGGAATCCATGTGCTGTACATTGACCCACACTGTTGTTTGGGAGGGTATTCCAGGATTTTACCCAGCGATACTGAAGGAACAGCGATATATTGCTCAGTTAGGACAGTGAGTGGCTTGGAAGGAAACTTGCAGGCATGGTATTCCCATCTATCTGCTGTCTTTGTCCTTCCAGGTGGAAGTGATTGTGGGTTTAGAATTTGCTATCCAAGTGACTTTGGTCAATTTCTGCAGTGCATCTTGCAGACAGTACACACTGCCGCCATTGTGTGATGTTGGCCAAGACAATGAATGTTTAAGGTGCTGGACAGGCTGCCAATTAAGTGGACAGCTTTGTCTTTGATGGTGTCAAGCTTCTTGAATATTGTTAGAGCTGCACTCATCCAGACACGTGGGGAGTAATCCATCACACTCCTCATTTGTGTCTTGTAAATAGTAGACAGGGTTTGGGGAGACAGGCAGTGTTTTACTCTGCACAGAATTCCCAGCTTTAACCTACTGTTGTAGTCATTGTATGTATTTGGCTGTTCCAGTTAACTTTCTGGTCATTGGTAACCTCCAGGAAGTCAACAGTGGAGCAGGTAACTCCACTGAGTATCAGGGGGAGATGATTAGATTCTTTCTTGTTGGAGAAGCTCATCACCTGGCACTTGGCATCAAGTGAGCATCACTTGTGACTTATCAACGCAAGCCTGAAGGTTGTCTGGGTCTTGCTACACATAAACATGGACTGCGTCAGGACCTGAAATGAACAGAAAAAACAAGATCCCTCCACAAGCTGCTGACTTCAAGCAACGGGAGGACTTTGATCTGAACTTTCTTCTGAGAGAGAGGCAGCAACAGTTGGACTCCATCCCAACAGGTCAGGGAGGAGGATGGGATGCAGATTGAGGGGCTAGAGAGGGTCAGGGAGGGGGAGAGGCGGCAGATCGAGGTGTCAGAGACAGGGAGAGGTTGCAGGTCAGGGGTCAAAGGGAGGAAGAATCTACAACAACCAAAAGAATCAGGAAACAAGATGTTTGGTGAGCAGGATGCACTTTAAATAGAAAGTTACATGTTACTTTTATAACTTCAATTTATTTTAGAGAAATTTTATTTACAAATGGAGGAATTTAGCAGGTAAATTATTTAATCTTACAGTTTATAATATGTTTATATTCTGGCAAGGAAATCCCTGTAAAATCTAACTGGGGCTTTAACTGTGGTTCGCTTGGGAAATTATGTTTCACTTAAAGTTGTGATGTTCAGGAATGCAACTATTAAGTGAGGACTTCCTGAATTGAATATCGAGTAATAATTAGCAAACATCCCCACTTCTCACCTTACGATGGAGGGAGGGTTGTTTAAGAAGTGGATGAAGATGATTGAGCATGTGACACCACCTATTTATTGACTTCAGTTGAATCTTCAACGCCATAATTCCAAAAAAAACTCACCTTCGAATTCTAAGACCTAGGGCTTTGCTCCCAACTCTGTAGGTGGATCATCGATTTCTTGACTTGCAGACTACAAACAGTAAGGACACGCAACAACACCTCCTCGACAATAATCCTCAACACAGGTGCCCCACAAGACTGTGTACTCAGCCCCTTACCATACTCATTATACACTCATGACTGTCTGGCCAAATTCATCTCTAAGTCCATTTACAAATTTACTGATGACACCACCATAGTGGGTTGGATCACAAACAATGAGACAGAGTACAGGAAGGAGATAGAGAGCTTAGTGGCCTGGTGCAATGACAACAATCTCTCCCTCAATGTCAACAAAATGAAGTAGCTGGTCATTGACTTCAGGAATCAGAGCGAAGGATACATCCTAGTCCACATCAATGGTGCTAAGGTGGAGGTGGTCAAGAGCTTCAAGATCTTAGGAATATATCATCAACAATCTCTCCTGGTACATACATATCAATGCTATCATCAAGAAAGCACAACGACACCTCTACTTCCTCAGAAGGATAAGGAAATTCAGTATGTCCCACAGTGACTCATTCCAATTTTTACAGATGCACCATAGAAAGCATCTTACCTGGATGCATCACAGCTTGGTATGGTTAAGCCATGTCTCTTTGATGGTATAGACCAGCCTGATGTTGAGTGAGAAAATGGCAACTTTACCCATAATTGTTTACATTCTCTTTCTTTCATGTGAGACACTTTAGGTAGATCTTTGAGCAAGAACATAATATAAATGATGGAGGAGTTGTTGTATGTGTACAGTAATAAGCTGCTCACTGATGCGCAGTTCGGCTTCTGCCAGGGTCACTCAGCTCCTGACCCCATGACAGCATTGGTCCAAACCTACACAAAAGTGTAGTATCCATTGGTTTGATGAGATTGAGTGACTGTCCTTGGCATGAAGGAAGCATCTGGCTGTATGTGCCATCTAAGAGTATGACCAAAACTGAAGTCAGCGGAAACTGGGAGGAAATTCTCCACCCCTTGAAGCCACAATGACACAGTGGAAGATGGTTGTGGTTGTTGCAGGTCAATCATCTCAGCTCCAGGACATCTCTGCAGGAGTTCCTCAGGGTTTTATTAATTTGATTTATTATTATCACATGTACTGAAATAGAATGAAAAGTATTGTTTTGCGTGCTAACCAGCCAAATCATGCCTTACATAAATACATCAGGGTAACAGAACAGAATGCAGAATATAGTGTTACAGCTACAGGGAAAGTGCAGAGAAAGATCAACTCTAATATATGAGAGGTCTATTCAAAAATCTGATAGTGGGGAAAAAAAACTGTTCTTGAATCTGTTGGCATGTGTTTTCAAAATTTTGCCTATTCTACCCAATGGAAGTGGATGGAAGAGAGTGTAACTCAGGGTGGGTCGGGTATTTTGATTATGTTGGCAGCTTTCCCAAGGTAGCGGAAAGTATAGACAAAGTCAATGGAAGAAAGGCTGGTTTGCATGATCGACTGGGTTGCATTCCAAACTCTTTGTAATATTGTGCAGTCTTGCAGTTGCTACACCAAACTGTGATGCATCCAGATAGGATGCTTTCTATGGCGCATCTATAAAAATTGGAATGAGTCATTGTGCACATGCTGAATTTCCTTAGCCCCCTGAGGAAGTAGAGGTGTCGTTGTGCTTTCTTGACTATAGCATTGATGTGTATGTACCAGGAGAGATTTTTGGTGATACATTCCTCTGATCTTGAAGATCTCGACCAGCTCCAGCTCAGCACCATTGATGTGGACAGGGGAGGGGAGAGTGTGAAATCGGAGATCTTCATGGTTACTGCAGTCAATTTCACAAACTCAGGAAATTCCAAATTAATTCAAGGCAACAATGAAATGTAACCATCGTTGTAACGTAAGAAACAAATTCCCAAATTTGAGTGCAGCAAGCACCCATAAACACAGAATGTGAAAGTTGCAGGATAATCTGTGTCAATGCCGCAGAAAAGCAATGAATATGCTGTGTAGATGTAACCCATTCTGTGCACAGATTCTTGAGATATGCTTATGATACATTAGAGTGTAGGCAAATACAAGCTCTTCATTTTTTCCTTCCGAAAGATCACTACCACAATGTAACAGTTACATTATTCAGTTATTCTGTGATAATTTTCCAACAATCTTCAGGGATTCTGCCTTCAAACATCTTGTATTTTCATGGCTGAGAACTAAGTAATTATCTTTTGTAAATTAAGTTTCTGTTGTAAAAAGAAAGCTTTTAAGGTATTTAAAGATCATTGTTCAAAAGTGTGTGCTTAGACTTTATTCTGAAAGATTTTCCCAATTTTGTCAGACTGCACTACAATTTAGGAATTACAGGTGTAATATTACTTTTAAATCCACAAAGGTTTTCTCTTCTGCAAATTCAATTAGCAACATGATCACAATTAGAGATTTAAAGGTGGCAGTTGAAACACAAGTAAGAATGGGTAATTATCCAGTCATATTCTCAATTATTCCCTTAAACAATTTCTTCCCCTTTGGGATGCCTTCAGTCCCACTGTAGACATGGTAAAATAAATGTGTGGTGTTGATGACAGTGCTGTGGCAAATTGCCAGTGGGCAGTTATATTAACAGCACCCTGCTGATTGAAAATGCAGGTCGCTTCTTTTGAGCTAGCTGCGACTCTGTGAATAACATGCTCACCTCAAAGTCAATCATCACACCTGAGAGATTTCAGTGTGAATCAATCCAAAACTGATTCTTCAGTGCATTGTGAAATGCAGCAGATACACGGGAACACCGCCACCTGCAAGTTCCCTTTCATACCGCTCACCATCTGCCTTGGAAATATATCACCGTTCCTTCACTGTCACTGAGTCATTCTGGAAATCCCTCCCGGAGGACATTGTGCGTCAAGCCAGAGCAGTGATTCAACAAGTCAGCTCACCATCACCTATTCAAAGGGTAACTAGGGATGGACAATAAAGGTTGACCCAGCCAGCGACATTAACAGCCTCTGTATCCTGACAGCAGCATGCAGGTTGGAGGTGTCCCTGAGCATCCAAATGAAATCCTGAAGAGCTGAAGTGGTTTGTGAGTTGGTCTGAGAGCAGACTTGATGTTGTGTTGGGGCTGGTGTGTTTGCTGCAGACAACTTGCTGGAATGAACAGTGGGAAGAGAGTGTCCATGGTGCATCCAAGAAGCTTGTGTTGAGGATTGAGTTGGATGAAGTCCTGGAGAAGCAAACAGCAAGCTGCTACTTCCAGGGAACTTTCCTGTGGGAAACTGTCACCATTTAATTTCTTGGCAAAGGCAAGAGAACGTTGGAAGCTGGAAAGAAATGAGGCAGATTGGCCAATGAATGAGATGTAAATACATGGAAATAAGTGCAGCAGCTCTCCTAAGTGAGATTCTGAATTCGCTATTTCAATCTTAAGGGGAAAATTAGAAATTCTTTTCTCAATGTCAAAGTTTTGTTTATTCTTGGTATATCTTTCCTCATTTCTGTCCTTTGCACACAGCGCTCAGGAGAGCAATGCTAATGTTAGTGCCCATGTTTATTGTCTGCATCATTCTATTGATGCCCATGGATGAGGAGAGGAGTTCTTCTCTTGCTTTTGGAGTGAGCAGATAGATTTGTACCTGCTCCCTAAGATCCTAACAGTTACATCTGACCAAATATAGTTGTACACACTGCTGCTATGCGACAACATTTCTTGTTATTGAAGAACAGTGCCTCTTTTGCAGATTCTTTACGGTGGTCAAATGGAGGCGATGGCTTAGTGGTATTATCATTCCAGAGACCCAGGTAAAGTTCTAGGGATTCAGGTTCAAGTCCCAAAGGGACACATGGTGAAATCTGAATTCAATACAAATCTAGAATTAAGAACCTAATGATGACCATGAAACTGTTGTTAAGTTTTGGAAAAGCTCATCAGTTTCACTAACCTTGGGAGAAAGGAAGTCCTTACCTCATTCTTGCCTACACGTGACTCCAAATCCACAGGAATCGGGTTCACTCTTGACTACTCACTAGACATTGAGGGATGAACAATAAATGTTGGCCTAGCCAATGACTCCCATCTCCCATTAAAGAATGCTCTACCACTAATCACTAGAAAGATCCCACATAACTGATGATTAGTAGCATTGAACTATCTCAGACACCTCTCCTTAGTGCTATTCCCTGGTAGAGGTGAAAAATACCACAAGATGCCAACAATGGTTATCCAGTGAAAGGAAAGCCACTATCATCTTACCAGACCTGAGGCTGTTGTCTCTCAGGAGAGGGGAGGGATTGAGAAGGAAAATCTTTCACAGTAAGCCCAAGCCATACGGGAATTGACCCACACTGTTGACATCACTCAGTGCTGCAAGCCAGCTGTCCAGCCAACTGAGCTATCCAGAAAATATCATACTCTGGCTCATGACCTTCTGCCTTGGTTTTGGACAGTGTTGTACCCTTCCTGAACAAGACCCTTTGGCAATTTGCAGACAGCTCTACATTCCTCCAGTTGCTGGCACTCTCCCTCTATCAACAGGACAAATGACTTCTTCAAAGAACTCCAATAAGTTGGTTAATCATGATTTCCTTTCCTCAAAACCATGTTGTTGCTGATTGCTTTGTTCATTTTAAAAATGTCCTTCTATAACGCCTTTCAAAACAGCTTTGAATATTTTTCCTAAGTGGGCTATTGTTTCCTGGTTTCTGTCTTCCCCCTTTCTGAATAAATGAGTAATATTCAATAATTTGGAGCTTTGGAAAATTTAAACCAGTGCATCAATTACCTCACTCTGAAATTCTCAGAGGAAGTCCACCAGGAGCTGTCACTAATTCCAACAATGTGGTCAGGACCACTTCCCAGGTCACTATCATTATCCTGACTGGCTCTCTCTCTCACTGTCATTTCCTGATTTACTGCTTTCTCTGGGATGTTAATTGTATCCTCAATTGTGATGACTGATGTAAAATACCTGTTCAATTCATCTGCGAGCTCCTTATTTTAAATTATTAATTCACAGTATCATTTTCTATAGGATTACAATTCATTCTGTTAACTTTTCAAGGAGTTACCATTCTACTCTTGGGCTTTCGTTTTAGATTAATCCAGATTGTTAAAAGTAACTGTTCAGACATCCACTCTTCGCCTAATTTCACATTTGACCTCAAACGTAAGCTCTTCCTTTTTAAAGCTGTACACGATATTCCTTGAGACACTGATTTTTTGATATTTTGTCAATGTAGTGTTATATAGAGATGGCGTTGAATGAAGAAGGTGAGTTTATCTCTCCTCTTCAGTTTAAGGAAGAATGAGCAACTAGCATTTATTTCAGTGCCAGCTAGTGTGAGCACTCTCACCTGAGGCTGTAAGTTCTGGACTTTAATTCAGAAATTTAGGTGGACAATCCAATATTGCACGAAGGGATTGTTACATTGTCAGAGCAGTAACTCTTCAAATACAGTCATCAGAAAAAAGCTTTACCAAGCTTTTACTTGGGCATTTTTTAAAAAATTAGTTCACAGGATGTGTGCGGTGCTGGCTCAATCAGTATTTATTGCCCCTCCCTAATGGCCCAGAGCGAAGTTCAGAGTCAGCCACATTGCTGTGGGTCTGGAGTCACATGTAGGCCAGACCAGGTAAGGATGGCAGTTTCCGTCCTTCAAGGATATTCATGAACCAGATGGGTTTTTTTTCCCCCAACAATCAGCAATAGTTTCATGGTCATCATTCAGTCAGAACTCACACAACACCAGGATATAGTGCAATAGGTTTATCTGAAGTCACAAGCTTTCAGAGTGTTGCTCCTTCATCAGGAGATGAAGCACTCTGAAAGCTTGTGATTTCAAATAAACCTGTGGGACTATAACTTGATGTGGTGTGACTTCTGACTTTGTCCACTCCTATCCAACACCGGCAGCTCCACATCATGGTCATCATTGGATTCTTAATTTCAGATTTTTTTTATTGAATTCAAATTCCACAATGGTAGGATTCACACCCAGGTCGCCAGAACATTACCTGGACCTCTCAATTAATAATTTTGCAATAACAGCACGAGGCCATTGCCTCCATTTAATGTCAAGGCCATTTTGTAGAGGACCTGGTGAATAATATTTTCAGTGTCCTGGCTACAACCACAAATCAGAAAAAGGAAACAATTTGGTTATCATTGCATGGCAAATCATGGGGTCTCGCTATGTGCAAATTATCCAGTATGTTTCCTGAGGTGCCCTCCGGACAAACCTCAGGGAATCTGTCTCCCACTGCAACTCTCTCATAATCTCTTCGGCCTCCCTCCGGACAAACCTCAGGGAATCTGTCTCCCACTGCAACTCTCTCATAACCTCTATCCAGTATGTTTCCTGTGTTGTAAAAGCAGCGACACTTCAACACTGTATCATGAACTTTTATTCTATTGATACTGTTGTCATACATGTTCTGATCCTCCTGCCTTAACTAAAGTTTAACTAAATGCATGTTGCTTTTACGCAAGGACAACTTGGCACAACTGGTCGGAACAGCATCTCACGTTTCTTATCCTGGAGGTCAGCAGGGACAATATTAACGGTGTGAAAAATAAAAATAAATCAAATACTAATTATCAGTGAACTTTAAGCCCAAGTTTAATCAATCAGCTTCTTGTGCCCTACAGCAAGTTTCTGCTTCGATTCAATGAGTTGGCAGAATGGGTTGTAAAAAAATGATTTCACAAGAGGTTTCAGCTCACTCAGTTCAATGGGGTTTCAGCCTGGGACCAAGACTCGCATTGATCCAAGGTCAGCTTAAAGATAGAGGTTTCCTCTCTTCAGCGATTACATTAATTGGAGATCCATTCTAACAATTCTGCTGTGCTAGAAAAATACCTTTAAGTTGGTTGTAAAATTAATTGGTGAATCAAAGGCCAGGAACAGGGGTTGGGGCCGGACAGAATTTTGGCAGTGAGAAAACTCAAAACTATCAATTTTTTTCAGGGGCTGCTGAGTGTGATGGAGAGTGGAACATGGAAAGACCAAATTAGTGCACTTTTTTAATATTCATTTTATATTCATTCATTCATTTTATATTCATTCACGGGATGTGGGTGTCGCTGACCAGACAGCATCAATAGCCCATCCCCAATTGTTCACAGTCAACCACATTGCTGTGGGTCTGGAGTCACATGTAGGTCAGACCAGGTAAAGATGTCAGGTTCCTTCCCTAAAGGACATTAATGAACTGAATGGGTCTTTCCAACAATCGACAATGGGTTCGTTGTCATCAGTGGATTCTTAATTCCAGATATTTTATTGAATACAAATTCCACCATCTGCCATGGAAGGGCTTGAACTCAAGTTCCCAGAACATCATCTGGGTCACTAGGTTAACAGTCCAGCAATATTACCAACACAGAGTGGCCCGGTGTCTGAAGACAGCAAGTGTTGGGAGACAGAAAACTGGAAGGGTGAATGATGGGGAGAGAACTGAGCATCAGGGAGTTGGGTGACATTGATAGAAGCTTGACAGATCAGTTATTCAAGGGGAGGACTCCATTGATAGGACGCTCAGAGAGATCTGGGGTGAGGGCTAATGGGATTTATTGAGGGGGACCCTTGTGAAGGACCAGCAATCTGTTCTGGACCTTCCATGTAGTTGCAACTGACTAGAAGGCACAACAACACCTTGTATTCCTCAGGGGGCTAAGGAAATTTGGTACGCCCATAAGGACCTTCACCAACATTTTACAGATACATCATAGAATGCATCTGCGTACATCATGGCTTGGTACAGCAACTGTTGTGCCCAGGATCTTAAGAAACTACAGAAAGTTGCGTACACAGCCCAGACCATCGCACAAGCCAACCTTCCATCCATGGACTCCATCTACATTTCTTGTTGCTGCTGTTTGCAGAAGATTGAGTCATCTTGGAAACCTTTCTCACTTTACACCTGAAGGATGGGACTGCTCAGAGTACATGATTCTCAATGCTAGTAGATGGTGAACAGGATAATTCCTTCTTCGCTTAGTTATTCCCGATTTCCTTTTACAATGATTGACACGTTCAGGAAGATTCAAGCCAGAGACCATACTGCCATGTGAGTTTGTTCTAAAATTGTTTATGTTGTGTGGGCATCATTGGCTGGACCAGCCTTCATTCCCAATACCACCCTGGTAATGCTCTCTTCCTACCTCTTCCGTCAGGCAGAAGACACAGAAGTTTAAACACACGCACCAATAAAATTACAAACAACTTCTTCCTCGCTGCTTTCAGAGCATTGAATGAGCCTCTCAAATTTCAGATCTAAAGTTATCTGGTTTCTGCACCTCCTGTGCAGCCATAGCCTTGTATGCCTCGCTCTGTCGCAACACCCTATGGCCTGTATGTCCTTGTTTGTTATGACCTGCCTGCACTGCTCACAAAACAAAACTTTTCACTGTATCCAGGGACACGTGACTACAATAAATCAAATCAAATCAAATTGTGAAGCTTAAATGGAAAGAGATTGTGATAAAGCTGACGAGAACACTGAGAGATCATCAAACCCTGGAGGTGGGATTGGGTGGGGCAGAGGAGGGCATGTTGGGGACGCAGGGCAGGATGCCCCATGAGGCACTGGAATCCTCATCTCTGTACCGCTGCTTTGTCTCATCATTAACACATTTTGACTCATAGCGTAATGCAGGCTTGATGCTGAGGGGTGACCACTTTGCGTAGCTGGTAGCGAGTTCAGTCACAACTTTCCACACTTCAAGGAGAACTTCATAGTGACCTTGCTTTGTTTTCCTTGTCCACTTGAGAGTTCAGAAAACAGACCCTGGCATGGGGAGACATTTTCCAGCCTTATAGCTGGTTTGGCAGGAGTTTTGTCTGAATTCCTACTGAGGTGTTGTCAAGAAACAGAAACGAGCAATAGTTTGACTGTCCTCCTACTGAATCTGGAGAGCTCAGTGGAGAAATTGCTGTTAGAATTTCTCGTTCTCTCCAATATAGGAGTGCGGTGACCGCCGCATGTTCAGACTTTGTTTGACGTATGAAGATATTTGCTTTCAAATACTTAGTGCTACAGTTTGCAGAAAGTTGAGTCATGTTGGAAACCTTTCTCACTTTACACCTGAAGGATGGGAGTGCTCAGAGTGCAAGATCCTCGATGCTGGTAGATGGTGAACTGGATAATTCCTTCTTCGCTTAGTTATTCCTGATTTCCTTTTACAATGATCGACAAGTTCAGGAAGATTCAAGCCAGAGACCATACTGCCATGTGAGTTTGTTCTAAAATTGTTTATGTTGTGTGGGTGTCATTGGCTGGACCAGCCTTCACTCTCAATCCCTAGTTGCCCTTCAGAAGTTGGTGATGAGCGAGCTTCCTGAACTGCTGCAGTTGAGACTCCCACAATGTGGCAGGAGAGTCCATAGTAATCTTTACTTATACTTGGGAAGTTAAAGTCACCATAGTTTCAGGGTGCTTTGGTAGAGAGAGAGAGAGATGACTGCTGGTTGTTTAACCTGAAGATCACCATACCTTTGGCGAGGGGAAAGACATTCCAACATGACTACCTCAGCCTATGAAGGAGTTGAGCCCACGCTGTTGCTGTCACTCTACATCGCAAACCAGTCATCCAACCAACTGAGTTAACTGACCCCACTATTTAACTATTCCACCTGGTAACTAAATAGCAAATAATTAAAATGCAAAAATAGAACATGAATTGTGTGACTCATGTGTTCCTGGGTGATGTCTTTAAAATAATGGTTTAAAAATGCCTTGTTGATAAGCTGTTGATAGGCGAACAGTTTTGCCTGAGTCACTGTTGCTCTGCATAGACCTTTCTCTTGAATTAAAAAAATTAGCCTGTAGAGATAAGCTGTTCACAGTCGGTCACCTGTCCCTTTCCAGTTCCTACTCATCAAGGTGACAGGAGCCAATCAACCTCATCTCCCATGACTTTGTTATGTTAGAGAAAAAACAGCAAGACAAATTTTATGACTCAAGCTATAGCTGTTGGATTGATACGGATTGCAAGGCCAGTATAAGTCCAGATTCTAACAAAAAGCCAGCAGCAGAAGGAAAGCTTATAGAAGGGAAGAAAATAACTGTCAGGATCTGTTAGTGGATTTCTCCACGGTTACCATCGCAAAAAAGGGATGCTCATCTGAAGTCAATGACTCTCCCCAATAATTCATGCATGTGCTGTGTTTACAAAAATGGGATTTATCACAGTATGGATTTCCATTTATACTAAGTGATATGGCAATAATATACCTGCTCCCTAGGATAACACGGGAATGCTGTCAGATCCCGGTTATCGACGTAAAACCCGGAGTGACTGGCTCTCAGCCAATAGACCACTCTGTATGGTTCTCCCAGACCTTTGGGAATACTCTGTCTTAAACGAAACCAGCTGATATTTTCGATTTGTTGGCGCATGTACCTAAGTACAGTGAAAAGTTTTGTTTTGCACACAGTACAGGCAGACTATAACATACAAGGATATACAGACCATGGGGTGTTTAGGCAGAGCGAAGCATACAAACTTATGGATGTGCAGAAGGTGTATGAAAACAAGGTCAACGTTGATTTGAAATTTGAGAGGCCCATTCAGCAGGGAAGAAGCTGTTCCTGACTCTGTTGATGCATGTGTTCAAGCTTCTGTATCTTCTGCCTGATGGAAGATGTTGGAAGAGAACATTACCAGGGTGGGAGGAGTCTTTAATGATGTTGGTTGCCTTTCTGTGGCAATGAGAAGTGTAGCTGGAGACAATGGAAGGGCGGTTGGCTTGTGCGATGATCTGGGCTCTGTTGACAACTTTCTGCAGTTTCTTATAGTCCTGGGCAGAGCAGTTGCTGTACCAAGCCATGATGGACCCAGACGGAATGCGTTCTATGGTGCATCTGTTAAAGTCGATGAGGCACATGCCAAATTTATTTTTACACCACAATACAGTATCACCCCATGCATAGAGTACAATTTTTAGAGTTTTACCCGGTTTATAATATTTTCAGCCTTCACTATTGAACTATATGCTTTGCTTATCACTCAGTAAGTGCTGTAGCTGATTGTTTATCCCACTGTCTAATGCTGAATATTTTCAACTCTATTCTTGCATTCACATGGTCATAATCAATATTTCCCCTTCATTCACAGTTACTCACCTGTTAAAACCATTAAGCAATAGGCACCCTGATGTTATCAAATCATTTTAAAACACAGGTTATGGCCTGAACAAGACTGTTACCACTATTACTGGAGCAGTGTAATTGCTGTGTTTTTCCTTGTTTGATCACTTTAAACAATGAAGAAGCTTGTCATCACCCCTAAGATATCCTAATGGTAATTATTGCACTTACTGTAACTGTAAACATTGGAGCTAACAGAGATGTACAGACCGTGTCAACCATTTCAACCCTCCTGTTAAAATACTTTAGTTGCCATTAACATGTTATTTGAGGTGTGATTCATTCACACATGCACGTTTTCACTCCAACGTAAAAAGAATGAATGTCAGAAAGTGTGAGATGGAATAAGGCTTTCAGTCCAGTTATGATGTTGCATCCACAGACCACATTTATGTGTCCAAATATAGTCGCTCCTTATTATGAACACTGTTGTTTCATTTAATATCTACAAACAGAAAATTCTTAGCATGGAGCGGCATATCTCAGCCTGTTAATTTGTATAAGAGGCGGGACTGAAGATTCTGGAGAAACTCAACAGATCTGGCAGCATTTATGGAGAGATAAATACAGTTAACATTTGTGTCAGTTCCAAAGAAGGTATATTTGGCTCAACATGTTAACTCTGTTTCTTTCCCCACAGACATTGCCATAGCTACCCAGTTTCTCCAGCATTCTCTGTTTTTTATTTCAGATTTCCAGCATCAGCAGTATCTTGCTTTTTATTGAGTGCTTCAGAGGGTGGGCCCTCTTCTATGTTAAAGAGCCCAGTTGGCTAGAAGGCTGGTTTATGATGCAGAGTGATACCAGTGTGTGTTCAATTCCTGCACTGGCTGAGGTTACCATGAAAGACATCTTCCTCAACCTCTTTCCTTTTCTTGAGGTGTGGTGACCCTCAGGTTATCATAGAATCCCTACAGTGTGGAAACAGGCCCTTCGGCCCAACCAGCCCACTCCGACTCTTGGAGCATCCCACCCAGACCCATCCCCCTATTAACCTATAGCCCACCTAACCTACACGTCCCTGAAAATTACAGGCAATTTAGCATGGTCAATCCACCTTGCCTGCACATCTTTGGATTGTGGGAGGAAACCGGAGCACCCGGAGGAAACCCACGCAGACACAGGGAGAATGTGCAAACTCCACACAGACAGTAGACTGAGGGTGGGATCAAACCCAATTCCCTGGCACTGTGAGGCTGCAGTGCTAACCACTGAGCCACCGTGCCACCACTACTGTTAAACCACTACAAATTGACTGTCCCTAATAAGAGAGCAGTTATCCGTGATGGTAGAATCTCTAACCTGGATAACGTACATACACCAAACCCCATCATGTTCCTCAGTTCTAGCTCTGTTGACTCAGAGAAACAACAATGGATTAAATGTTCTCCTTCTCCACTGTAACTGTTCTGTGGTTCTGTGATGATATTTCCCTAACATTAGCTGAGCAACAATCAGTTTGTTTGTTAATGTACCATCAATCAACTGAGTCTAAGTATATACAAACTCAAATCTCATCTCCATTCTATCTGCCTCTCCAGTATCAACTGTTTTTCACATGGATTACATTCCACACCTTCACATACTTAGTACAAAAGACAATCATGTTTCTTCTAATTTTTGGTCTAGAATGGTGAATTTAACTCTTTTCTTTCGACAGTTCTCCACTTAAGTTTAAATCCAAGAGCTATCTAAGACTCGAACCATTACTAACAATTGTGTTTCACAGTGTCCTCAATCATGAGAATCATGTTTGGATTTAATTGCAAATTGGCAATAATTGATGAAATAAAAAATCCTGCTCAAAGAGCTTTGATGAGCCATCTAAAAAGTGTCAGCATTTTTAGCCAAAACAACAATGGTATTCGAAATCACCATGTGTCTTTTGTAAGGTTCAGCTACATAAGCTGCATTTATATAGTGCCTTTGATGTAGAAAAAGAATACCAAAGGGTGGCTGAGTGGTTAGTATTGCTGCCTCACAGCGCCAGGGATCCAGGACGATTCCAACTTCAGGCGACTGCCTGTGTGGAGTTTGCACATTCTCCGCGTGTCTGCGTCGGTTTCCTTCAGGTGCTCTGGTTTCTTCCCATGGTCTAAAGACGTGCAGGTTAAGTGATTGGCCATGCTAAATTATACATAGTATCTAAAGATGTGCAGGCTAGGTGGATTAGCCATGGAAAATGCAAGGTTACAGGGAAATATGGGGTGAGTCTAGGCAGGATGCTCTTCAGAGGGTCAGTGTGGACATGATGGACTGAATGGCCTGCTTCCACACTGTAGGGATTCAATGATCTTACCAGAATATCGTCACCAAAATTTGGTACTTAATGCATGTAACGAGTTAGCAGGACAAGTAACCAAAAGAAAAATGATTGAAGGGTTCTTTTGAGTATCTTACAGGATAGAGAGTGGAGTACAGTTTATGTAATCACTGAATTGTAATAGATCAATTGGAAGATATTTGGCTCATCGCGTTTGCACCAGCTCTCTGAATGAACATCATGACTCAATGCCACTCTCCCAGCCTTTCCCCCTAACGTGATGCATTGTTTCTGTTTAAATGATTATCCAGTACTCACTGAATGTCTTGGTTGAATCTACCATCACCAAGTTTCCAGGCAGCACATTTCAGATCCATAGTAATAATTTTCTCATATATTGCACTTACTTCATTTTCAAATCTGTGTCCTCTTGTTCTTGATCCTTCCAGGAAATGGGAGCAATTTTTCCTCTCTTATTCTCTCCAGAATTCTTATCAATTCAAACATTTCAATCAAATCTCCTGTTAGTCTTCTCTTCTGTGAGAAAATTAATCCCAACCTCTCCAATTTATCTTGATTCCTGACGTTTCCCAGCCCAGGTGCAGTTCTTGTCAACCACGTCTGCACTGCAAAACAACCTTCCAAAAATGTAAAGCCCAGAACTGTACAAAATACCTCTCGACGAGGTCCAAAGAGTGACTTATATAAATCCATTGTAGCTTCCATGCTCTTGTATTCTCAGCCACTTCCAAGAACGCCAATGGTACCGTGTGCTTTGTTCATCATATTATGTACCTGTTCTGCTACCCTTAATGACTTGTGCTCACAGACGCTCAGGTCTCCCTGATCCTGCACACATGCTAGAAAAGAAGGAAGGGTACTAGTCTGTCTCTGCATGTTGTTTTAAATCGAAATGTATCACCTCACACATCAAATAAAAACAAAACCTTCTGGAGGTTGGAAATCTAGAACAAGCCAAGAATTGTGGAGAATTATAGAATATAGTAGGCTATTCAGGCCCTCGAGCCTGATCTTCCATTCAGTATAATCAGGGCTGATCACCCGACTCAGTCCCTTGTTCACACTTTCTCCACTTAACCTTTGATCCCTTTAGCCCATGAACCTACATCTACCTCCTTTTCGAAAACATTCAATGACCAAGGGATAAGTGTGAACCCCTCTGTCCCTTTATTCACTTGTGAGATGTGGGTTTTTCTGACTGGGCCAGCATTCTTTGTCCATCCCTAATTGCCCTTGAAAGTCTTGCCAGACCATTTCAGAACACAGCTGTGCGTCAATCACATCAGGAAGTCACACATCAGCCAAACCAGTAAATGATGGCAGATTTCCTTCCCTGAAAGATCATTAGTGAACCGTTGGAATTCAGAACAATCAAGAATGGTTTTGTGGTCATCATTTTACTTCTTTTCAAATCAATCACATTTCAGATACTTTCTATTCAATCTTTCCAGCTGCTGAGTTGGATCTGAGAGGCTGTCCCTGGAATAATTCCTGGGTCTCCAGGTTATTTAGACCAATGACATCACTGCTCAGCCAGTGTCTCCCCCTGTTATCCATAGTCAGTACACACAGGGTTCCACTCAGCCGGTCTGGCAGCATCTGCAGAGAGAGAAAAAAATAGAGTTAATGTTTTGTGTCCAGTATGTGTCATCTCCTGTTACAGAGAAGAGTCATATCAGGCTCGAAATGTTAACTCTGTTTCTCTCTCCACAGATACTGGCAAACGTGCTGAGTTTCTTTGGAATTTCAGAGGGTCAGTGTGGACTCATTGGGCCGAAGGGCCTGTTTCCACACTGTAGGGATTCTATGATTGTGTTTGCTTCTCCTCATGTTTCCCTTGATTGAAGTGATGGAATTGCAGATTCAATAAGACTATAAAACTCAGGAGCAGAATTATATCATTTGGCCCATCAAGTCTGCTCTGCCATTCGATCATGGTTGACATGTTTTTCAACTCCAATCTCCTGTCTTCTCTCCCTAATGTTGATCCCCTTCTAATCAAGAATCTATCCATTTCTTTTTCTCTTAAATACAATCAATGACTGGCCTCCACAGACTTCTATGACAATGAGTTCCACAGAGTCACCAACCTCCGGCTGAAAAAAAAATTCCTTATCATGACAGTTCAAAAGGGTTGACCCCTCACTCTGAGCGTATGCCCTTGGGTCCTAGTTTCTCCGACTAGTGGAGACATCTTCTCCTTATCCACTCTATCCAGGCCTCTGTAAGTCCTGAGAGTATTCTGTAAGTTTCAATCTCCTGCCATCTTTCTAAACTCCATTAAGTACAGACCTAGAGTCCTCTACGGCTTCTGATATGACAAGCCCTTCATCATCAGGATCATTCTTGTGAACTTCCTGTGCACCCCCCTTCAAGACCAGCACTTCCTTCATTAGAAACGGGGCCCTATGCCCCTTTGCTCCTACATCTTATGGTCTTATTGTATCTGAAATTCTCTGACAATATACAAAATGCAGTCTAACCAGAACCTTACACAGACCCAGGAGTACATCACTACTGTTGTATTCTAGTCCTCTCAATGTCCGAGACACGTGAAGGCACGGCCGCCAATGGCTGGACAATAAAGATTGAGTTTGAGTAAAGCCTCAGTCGGAGGAATGCACAGATCTCTGGGCAGTATACGTAGTTTACCCGAGAAGGTTACAGAGATAGAGAGAGGCTCAGTCTCTGTTTCTGCCAGTTAATGACATCAAGGTGAATGGGTGCAGCCACATTTCCTCTCTGCAGGAACGAGCCAGACTCGACCAGAGAACAATTTCTGTTGGGAATTCATATCAGCCGAGCAACATGCTGCTCTGACAGCAGCTTGGAAGAAGTTTACACCTTCGTCCGGGAAGACACTTCAAAAGCAATGAGCTGAGGAACATGAAAAGAAAATTATCAAAATGAAAAGTGCTCAATAGTACAGTGATTTCAGCTCACTGGTTTCACATCGACAGTAATCTTATTGATTGTAGATTTTTTTAAAAAATAATGACTTTTCTGCATTCATTGCTCTCTTTTACAGTCAATTAAAAATACAATCTTATACTGTGTGCTGCAAATTAAAGCACATTCGCTTGTTAAATTGTGACAGGCACAAGGTTCAGTCTGAGACGGGAAGTCATTGATTTGACTGCGGTTCAAATCCCATTTCAACTGGAGTGGATTTAAAAAAAAACATGTAATTCAAAAATGAATGGGTACGAGCCAGCCAAATATGCAAATGCATTTCTATTTAAAAACATTGCCCAGGCTGGTAGCACTTACATGCATATTTCTGATAACTGTGTATCACTCAAACATGCCAATAATTCCAGAACACCAAATGCATCATCATAAGCTACAATATCTCTCACTTTCTAGTACTTACATTACAAGTGATGGAAATGCCTTTCCCAGGAGAGGCCATGCTTCAGTGTAAAATGCTTGCTTTACTGTCAGTCCTTATGCTCTGATGTGGTTGGCAGCAAGTTATAATTTTCAGATATCGAGGCACCTGAACCGTTGTACTGTCGCAGCCAAGCCTCAAACTTGAATATAATGCATTATGTATAAGGCATGCATCAGACAGAAAGTAACAGTTGTAAAAATATAGACATTTGACACTTGCTTTTTAACCAAGTTCCCAAATAGAATCATATATTACTGTGCACATAGCACTTCAATCCATTTAATAGCATTTGACTCAGTCCCGGTGCATAATAATCCTGAAGTGCATAAATCTGTTGCAGAGATAAAAAAGCACCCGATTATTCATGTTTACCTGAAAGATGCTTTGTGTAACATCAGTCTAGGGTCAATTAGGAGTCTTTTTACAGTTCCTGCGCTTTGTCCCACTTAAAAAGTAGTTTATGCCTCTACTCTTCCTGTCAAAGTGCATAGCCTCATACTTTCCCACATTGTATTCCATCTGCTACTTCTTCGCTTAATCTCCAAGTCTGTCCAATTGCTTCTGCAGCGTCTCTGCTTCCTCAACACCGCCTGTCTCTCAACCTATCTTTGTGGGACAGCTGCAAACTTTGCAATAATGCCCTCAGTTCCTTGTCCAGGGCTTTTTTTTTATTGATTTGTGGTGTGGATGTCACTGGCTGGCCAGCATTCACTGCCCATCCCTAGTTGCCCCTTGAGAAGTTGGTGGTGAGTTGGCTTCTTGAATTGCTGCAGTACACTGGCTGTGTGTTGACCCACGATGCCATTAGGGAGGGAATTCCAGGATTTGACCCGAGGACAGTGAAAGAATGGCAATATATTTCCAGATCAGGCTGGTCAGTGGCTCAGTGGGGAACTTGCAGCTGGCGGTGTTCCCAGTATTTGCTGACCGTGCCCTTTAGATGGAAGTGGTGGTGTGTTTGGAAGATGGTATCTGAGGATCTTTGGCGAATTTCTGCAACGCATCTTCGAGGTAATATACATTGAGTGTTGATTGTGGAGGGGCTGGATGTTTGCGAATATGGTAACAATCAAATGGGCTGGATGGTGTCAAGCTTCTTGAGTGTTGTTGGGGCTGCACTCATCCAGGCAAGTGGGGAATATTCCATCCCAATCCTGACTTGTGCCTTTTAGATGGAAAAAAGGTTTTTGGGAGTCAGGAGGTGAGTTACTTGCTGCAGTATTCCGAGTCTCTGACCTCCTCTTGTTGCCACTGTGTTTACATTGTGAGTCTGGTTGAGGTTCTGATCAATGGTAACCCCCAGGATGTTGATAGTAGAGGATTCAGTGATGGTAACATCGTTGAATGTCAAGAGGTGATGATTAGATTGACTCTTATTGGAGATGGTCAAAGCCTGGCATTTGTGTAGCACGAATGTTACTTGCCACTTGTCAGCCCAAGCCTAGATGTTGTCCAGATCTTGTTGCATTTGAACACTGACTACTTCAGTATCTGAGGAGTCACAAATGGTGCTGAACATTGTGCAATCTGGACATACCTGGGCAATTTTCCACATTGTTGGATAGATACCCGTGTTGTAACTGTACTGGAACAACTAGGCCAGGAGTGTGGCAAGTTCTGGAGCACAAATCTTCAGTACTATTGCTGGGATGTTGTTAGGGCCCATAGACTTTGCAGTATCCAGTCCCTCCAATCGTTTCTTGATATCACACGGAGTGAATTGAATTGGCTGAAGACTGGTATCTGTGATGCTGGGGACCACTGGAGGAGGCCGAGATGGATCATCCACACAGTATTTTTGGCTGAAGATTGCTGCGAAAGCTTCAGCCTTATCTTTTGCACTGATGTGCTGGGCTCTTCCATCATTGAGGATGGGGATATTTGTGGAGCCTCCTCCTCCAATGAGTTGTTTATTTTTCTACCTTCATTCACAACTGGGTGTGACAGGACTGCTGAGCTTAGACCTGATCTGCTGGCTATGGAATCGCTTAGCTCTGTCTATCACTCACTGCTTATGCTGTTTGGTGTGCAAGCAGTCCTGTTTGGTTGATTCACCAGGTGGACCTTTCATCTTCAGATATGCCTGGTGCTGCTCCTGGCATGACCTCCTGCACTCTCCATTGAACCAGGGTTGATCCCCTAGTTTGATGGTAAAGATTGAGTGGGGTATATGCCAGGCTATGAGGTTACAGATTATGCTGGAGTACAATTCTGCTGCTGTTGATGGCCCACAGCACCTCATAGATACTCAGCCTTGAGTTGCTAGATCTGTGCAAAGTCTGTCCCATTTAGCACAGTGATAGTGCCACACAACACAATGGAAGGTATTCTCAATGTGAAAGGCGGGACTTCGTCTCCACAAGGATTGTGCAGTGGTCGCGCTTACCGATACCGTCAAGGACAGATGTAACTACAGCTGGCAGATTAGTTGGGATGAGGTCAAGTCTGTTTTTCCCTCTTGTTAGTTCCATCACCCCCTGCTGCAGACCCAGTATAGCAGCTATGTTATTTACGACCCAACCAGCTCGATCTGTCATACTGCTGCTGAGCCGTTCTTTGTGATGGGCATTGAACTCTCCCACCCAGAGTACATTTTGTGCCTTTGCCACGCTCAGTGCTTCCTCTAAGTGTTGCTCAGCTTGGAAGAGTACTGAGTCTTCAATTAAGGGAGGACGGTATGTGATAACTAACAAGAGGTTTCCTTGCCCATGTTTAACCTGAAGCCAAGAGACTTCACGAGATCTGAGTCAATGTTGAGGACTCCTAGAGCAACTCCCTCTTGACTGTATATATACCATTGTGCCAAAATCTCTGCTGGGCCTGTCCTGCCAGTGGGATAGGCCATATCCAGGGACTAAGATGGTGTCTGTGACATTATCTGTAAGGTATGATTCTATGATTATGACTATGTCAGGCTGTTGCTTGAACCCTCATCTTCGAGCGTGCCTGGTGCTGCTCCTGGCATGCCTTCCTGCACTCTCCATTGAACCAGGTTTGATCCCCTGGTTTGATGGGAAGAGTTGAGTGGGTGATATGCCAGGTCATTTGGTTATAGATTGTGTTGGATTACAATTCTGCTGCTGTTGATGGCCCAGCTCTCCCAATTTTGGCACTAACCCCCAGATGTTAGTGAGGAGGACTTTGCAGGGTCGACAGGGCTGTTTCTGCCGTTGTCTTTTCTGGTGCTGAGGTCGATGCCAGGTGATCCGTATGGTTTCATTTCTTTGGAACTTTGTAGCGTTTGGTACAACTGAGTGGTTTGCCAGGCCATTTCAGAGGGCAAATTGAGAGTCAACCACGTTGCTGTGGGTCTGGAGTCACATGTAGGCCAGACCAGGCTGACGGTTTTCCTTCCTTGAAGGACATTAGTGAATCAGATGGGTTTTTCTGACAATTGACAATGTTTTTATGGTCATCAGTAGATTTTGAATTCTAGATTTTGAAACAAAAATGAACTCAAATTCCACCATCTGCTCTGGTGGAATTCGAATCCGAATGTCCAGAATGTGAATAGTTATGGTCCCAACTCTGACCCCACGAGACATTGGTTGCCATCCTTGCTCTCTGCACTCATCCAGGTAACTAATCCTCTATTTATGCCAGTACCATGCCCCTAACACCATGGCTTCGTATCTTATTTAACAATCTCCTGTCCAAGACTTTGTTATCCAAATAGTTCATGTCCCACTGACCTTCCTTTGTCTGACTTGCTTGTTAGCTCCTGAAAGGATTCTAGCAGATTGATCAGCCTGACCTCCCCTTAAAAAGCTGTGTTGAGTCAGCCCTATTTATCTTCATTTTGGAAGATCTAATTCAAGATCAAACTATACAGTAAATGGAAAAGCCCTGGGGTAAATTGATGGACAGAGAGATCTGGGTGTTCGGGTCCATTGTTCCCTGAAGGTAGCAACGCAGGTCAATAGAGTGGTCAAGAAGGCATACGGCATGCTTTCCTTCATCGGATGGGGTATTGAGTACAAGAGTTGGCAGGTCATGTTACAGTTACATAAGACTTTCGTTCGGCCACATTTAGAGTACCGTGCACAGTTCTGGTCACCACATTACCAAAAGGATGTGGATGCTTTGGAGAGGGTGCAGAGGAGGTTCACCAGGATGTTGCCTGGTATGGAGGGTGCTAGCTATGGAGAAAGGTTGAGTAGATTAGGGTTATTTACATCAGAAAGACGGAGATTGAGGGAGGACCTGATTGAGGTCTACAAAATCATGAGGGATATAGACGAGGTGGATAGCAGGAAGCTTTTTCCCAGAGTGGGGGACTCAATTACTAGGGTTCATGAGTTCAAAGTGAGAGGGGGAAAGTTTAAGGGAGATATGCGTGGAAAGTTCTTTACGCAGAGGGTGGTGGGTGTCTGGAACACGTTGCCAGAGGAGGTGGTAGATGCAGACACGTTAGTGTCTTTTAAGATGTATCTGGACAGGTACATGGATGGACAGGGAGCAAAGGGATACAGAGCCTTAGAAAATAGATGACAGGTTTAGACAGAGGATCTCGATCGGTGCAGGCTTGGAGGGCCGAAGGGCCTGTGCCTGTGCTGTAATTTTCTTTGTACTTTGTTCTTGTTCTTTAAACACAACCTATTTAACTCCACAATCCTATCCTTCATAAGCGACTCTAAAATCTTACCAATGCCCAAGGTTAGGCTAACTACCCTGTAGTTTTCTGTCTTCTGCCTCACTACCTTCTTAAACATTATGGCCATTTTCCAGCACTCTGGAACTCGCCCTGACTTCAGTGATTCCTGACAAATCACCACTGATTAATCTGACAATCTCCTCTGAGCTGGAGTTCCTCAAGCAGCCAACACTTGCTACAGATGTGGTCATCATGAACCACAATGGGATCAACCTGGTCCCACATCATGCAATTGCAACACATCACCTGGCCTGGTATCTCTATTTTAATTAGTTCATTCTTAATTTGACTTTTAAAGCGTTATAGTTTTTTTTCACTTTGCAGTCTGTAAATATTTCCTTCGTTTACTATCAATGTAAAAGTAACCTCTAATAGGTAGTCAAATTATTCACTATCACCAACCAACGAACTTACAGATTACCTGTCATGTCATTCTTTTGTGCTGGGCTACTGATTTTGGGCTTCAATTTATCCTGTTTGAAAAAAAACACTTACACACTATGAGCCAAAAATAAATGCAAGCAAACGCACCTCCTCCCCTCTCCACTGAATTCCTACACTGCCTCCAAATTCCCTAAACTATATATTTGCTCGAGCTGCGTCTGACTCTGGATGCAGCCTCTCCTTCTTGACTGTGCAAAGCCTGCCCTTTGTTTTTTTTTAAAAAGAATGTGATCTTGCTGTGCACAACTGCAGCTGCCATATTCTAACGTTGTAAGTGTCCACACTTCAAAAGCACCTGAAGTAAAGCATTTTGGGATATTCTGAGGTCACAGGCTTGATATAATTGCAAGCTTCTCTCTTTGTTTTCCCTTGTCTTTATCTCTGTCTTTGTCATAATGTCTCTCATCTCTTTTATTCAGTGCTGTGTTTTCCACTTTTTCATATTTTCTGTCTTCCAACTTCTATTTCCATTGTGTTTTGTTGCGGTTCACTGTGAACAGACAGTTTTTAATACACACCCTTCCTCTATCTGGATTTTATTGTCAGCATAGCATTTAATTGGTCCTGCTTCAGTTAAAACAATGACTATAATGATTGTCATGTTAGGTATTCATATAAACATATCACCCATGGTAATTCCAGGATTATGCTCTTAAAATCACCAATTAAATATTAATTGTAATCAATTCAAATCATACTGCTCATCTAATTAGTTAGATTAGAGCAAGGAATGCTTTTCCATTTCATCAAAAAATGTGTCAATGAGCTCCAATTGCTTCTCTCCGGTTCTCTCCTGCTGATTTTTATTCCTGACTTAATTTGTTCATCTCTCTTTTTCCTGTCATATCTCCCTAAAGATTACCCTGATCCCCTATCCTCCAATACAGCTCCCTGCAGCTGCCTCTCTTCCTTAGACCCTGTTGTAATCTGCCATCTGTCACTCATTTATCAATGCTTTCCCATCACGTCCTGTCGTTAAAAACGTTCCCGCCCATATCTCTGCTGTCTTAGCCTGAAATATTGAAAAAATGCCTCCGGTCTGCGTGGCCCCCTATCTCTGGGCTTATTGTTTCTTCTATATAGCTGCATCAGATTTTTGTTAAGGCTCGACAGTGAGGAAGGTTACCTCAGAGCACAACAGGATCTTGATCAGATGGGCTGATGGATCAAAGAGTGGCAGATAGAATTTAATTTAGATAAATGTAAGGTGTTGCATTTTGGAAAGGCGGATCAGGGCAGGACTTATACACTTAATGGTAATGTCCTGGGGAGTGTTGCTGAACAAAGAGACCTTGGAATGCAGGTTCATAGTTTCTTGAAAGTGGAGTCACAAGTAGATGGGATAGAGAAGAAGGCATTTGGTACACTTGCCTTTATTGGTCAGTGCATTGAATGTAGGAGTTGGGAAGTCATGTTGTAGCTGTACAGGACATTGATTCGGCCACTATTGGAATACTGTGTGCAATTCTGTTCTCCTTCCTGTAGGAAGGATAGAGTGAAACTTAAAAGGGTTCAGAAAAGATTTACAAGGATGTTGTCAGGGTTGGAGGCTTTGAGCTATGGGGAGTGGCTGAATAGGCTGGGGCTATTTTCCCTGGAGCATCAGAGACTGAGGGTGACCTTATAGAGGTTTATAAAATCATGAGGGGCACGGATAGGGTGAATAGACAAGGTCTTTCCTCCAGGGTGGGGAGTCCAAAACAAGAGGGCATAAGTTTAAGGTGAGAGGGGAAAGATATAAAAGTGACTTAAGGGACAACTCTTGCACACAGAGGGTAGTGTGTATATGGAGTGAGCTGCCAGAGGAAGTGGCAGAGGCTGGTACAATTACAACATTTAAAAGTCATCTGGATGGGTTAAGGAATAGGAAGGGTTTAGTGGGATATTGGCCCAATGCTGGCAAATGGGTCTAGATTTAGATCGGATACTAGGTTGGCATGGATGAGTTTGAACGAAGAGCCTGTTTCCATGCTGAGATAAAAGGTACTGCAAATGGTAGAGAATCCGAGATAACAAGGCTTGGGGCTGGATGAACACAGCAGGCCAAGCAGCATCATAGGAGCAGGAAAACTTGATGTTTCGGGCCTAGACCCTTCATCAGGTTTCTGATGAAGGGTTTAGGCCCGAAACGTCAAGTTTTCCTGCTCCTATGATGCTGTTTGGCCTGCTGTCTTCATCCAGCCCCATGCCTTGTTATCTCTGTTTCCATGCTGTCCAGCTTTATGAATCTATGACTCTAAGGTTGAATTATTTACAACAAGAAAGGAACGGTCAAAAGACGCAGTTATATTGTTGTGATAAAACAAGGAACTGCTGGAGATCTGAAACAAAGAAAAAATAGAATTTCCTGGAGAAACTCAGCAGATCTAGTTGGCAGCATTTGTGGAGAGAGAAACGGAGTTAGAATCGTCTTCAGAATGTATCGGTCCATGTGGACACATGACACTTGTTGAGAAGTGATACAGCCAGTTACCATAAGACAACATGGACTGAAACATGGTCAAAGAACAGAACACTGATGGGAATTGGAAAGAAAGATGTTTGAATATTGCTGAAAAGTGACATATTTTGTCAAAGATTTCCATCTTGCACTTTTTGGGATAACTGCCAACTTAAAGGAAAGGAACAAATTATACATTATTAAATGTTACTTCCTCATTCTACTGATGTTCCTGTAAATTGTCATAGAGTGAGACAGCATAGAAACAGGCCTTTTGGCCCACAATGTTTATATTGGCCAACTAAAATAACCCCATTTACCTGCACTTGGTCCATAGTCTACTATGCCCTGGCATTTTAAGTGCTTATCCAGATTCTTCTTAAATGTCACGAGAGTACCTGCCTCTACCACCCTGTCAGGCAGCATATTTCTACCACCTCTGGGTGAAAGGATTTTTCCTCAGATCTCCTCTAAAGCACTGACACATCACCTTAAACTTATGCTGTCTGATCATAGACGTGATTGCCATGGGCCTGATGAGCAGAAACAAAAAAACTTCAAAGAAAAAGTTATCATATTTTTTTCAGCATTATGGAGGGATGTTTCTCAGATATTTTGCTGCAAAAATCCAGAAATGTGTCACGAAACATGATGTATTCTTTCCGGGTCCATTTCCTAGACTTATCACAAGAAGGCATTTCATGGGAAATCCCAGCTTTCTGCCCTGTCCGAACTCTTGAAGCTCCATTCTTCAGCCAAGATTTCACAAGAGAGTTTTGTCCAATCCTCACAGTCTTGGTGTATGGTCTTCACCTGCTGGATGAGTACTCCTCTTCCTTTCCCATCTCCAGGGTCAGCTGGAAGAAGTTAGGATTGCGGCCAAAAGGTTATGGAGCAACATGCAGTCCTGTTTCTGGATGTCTACTTTGGCTGGATGTGCCTTTGTTGACTGCGGAACAGTCAATGCTCCTCCACCCTCCGTGATCTCACAATAGTTTTCTGGTTTCCATGAAACAAACATCCCCACGTCAGTACATCCCTGTTCACAAATCTTACAGAACGTGGGGAAATGCTGTTCCACAGGAATCTATGCTGAGACCACCATTATTCATCATTAATATGATCAGAGCATGAATATATAGGTTGATGAGTGATGTCGCAGCTGTATAAAACTTTAATTCAGCTACTATTGGAGTATTGTGTGCAGTTCTGATCATCACACTATGGGAAAGATGTTAAGGCTTTGGAGAAGATGTTGCCCGGATTGGAGTACATTAGTTTTACGAAGAGGTTGGATGAACTTGGACTGTTTTCACTGGAGCGTTGGAGGCTAAGGGGGCAACCTAATGTAAGTATATAAAATTATGACGTGCACGGAGAGGGTGGATATTGGAGTCTTTTATCTGGAAATGTCAAATACTAGTGGGTATAGGTTTAAAGGTAGAAAGTTTAAAGGAGATGTGCAAGACAATTTTTTATTTTACACAGAGGGTGGTAGATGCCTGGAACACGCTGCCAGGGAAAGCAGCAGAAGTAGATATATTACCAATGTTTAAGCAGCACTTCAACAGACACATGAACAGGTAGGGAATAGAGGGATACGGGCCATCCGCAAGCAGGTGGGATTAGTTTAGAATACTATCATGGTCAGCAGAGACTTGGTGGGCTGAAGGCCCTGTTCCTGTGCTGCACTGTCCGATGTTTTAATAGATATGGTAATTACAGATCACTAAACAGATACAGCACTCCTGAAGGGAACAAGCACATTTTAGCAATTACATTACGCGATGCATCTTGTCCTGTTACTCTTTGAAGGGATGTCCTAGAGGTTGTAGGAATAGAAACAGTTAGCTAATACTGTACTGACAGTAGGAACTGCAGATACTGGAGAATCTGAGACAACAAGGTGTAGAGCTGGATGAACACAGCAGGCCATGCAGCATCAGAGGAGCAGGAAAGCTGATGTTTCGGGCCTAGACCCTTCTTCAGACCCTTTCTGAAGAAGGGTCTAGG
>JAHRHZ010000250.1:3218288-3234349 GCA_024137785.1 Ginglymostoma cirratum
CCGCCCCCTTGACCTGTCCGTCCTCCCTGGACTGACCTATCTCCTCCCTACCCCCCTACCTACACATCACCTTTACTGGCTCCATCCCCGCCTCCTCGACTTGTCTGCCTCCTCTCCACCTATCCTCTCCTCTATCCATCCTCTATCCGCCTCCCCCTCTCTCCCTATTTATTTCAGAACCCTCTTCCCCTCCCCCATTTCTGATGAAGGGTTTAGGCCCGAAGCGTCAAGTTTTCCTGCTCCTATGATGCTGCTTGACCTGCTGTGTTCATCCAGCCCCATGCTTGTTATCTCGGATTCTCCAGCATCTGCAGTACCTTTTATCTCTGATATAATGTTCTGGGGACCTGGGTTTGAGTCCCACCATGGCAGATGATGGAATTTGAATTCAATAGAAAATATTCTGGAATTCAGCGTCTCATAGTGACTATGAATTCATTTTTGATTGTTGGAAAAAACAAAACCTATCTGGTTCACTAATGTCTTTCAGGGAAGGAAGCTACCACCTTTACCTGGTCTGGCTTACATGTGACTCCAGACCCACAGCAATGTGGTTGACTCTTAACTCCCCTCTGGGCGATTAGGGACAAGCAATAAATGCTGGCCTTGTCTACAATGCCCAGATCCCATAGTTGAACGGAAGAAAATACCTATCCTGATATCTCCTTGTGTGACTTGGTGCCAAACTTTGTTCAGAAATGCTCCCTCGGGCATTTGGTTCTATTCAAAGTGCTATCTTAATGTAAATTGCTGCTGTTGTAAAACTCTAAATTTTGATGAGAAATTGGAGCATCCATGTCTTTGTTCGTAAGTAAATAATAGCAAATATATGTTCACAGAGATCGTGCATCTCAATATAATAGGCTCCTTGGAATTAATTATTGGGCCATTTGTCACTGAACAAAAGGAGTTATCCTGCTGTTGTGTATCTAAAGAGAGCTTCTAATGTAAATCAGAGAAGGAAGGTCCATGAATTTTTCGGCAACATTGGTCTTCATTGCTAAAGGGTTCAAGTGCAGAAGAATGGGTGTCATACCACAAATTATACAGAGGCTTGGTGAGGACCATATCTGGAGTATTGTGCGCAGGTTTGGTCACTCTATGTCAAAAAGAATATACTTAACATAGATGGAGTGCAGAGGAGGTTCACTAGGCTGACACTGGGGATCACAGGACTGACCAATAAAGAGAGATTGGTTTGTCTGGGTCTGTATTCACTGGGGTTTGAAAGGATGACAGTGGGTGTGTAACAGGGTTGGACAGACTAGATGGAGAGAGGATGTTTTCCCTGGTTTGGGAGTTGAGAATGAATGGACTCATTCTCGGATTGCAGGTCAAACCATTTAGTACTGAGATGATGAAACATTCCTTCACTCAAAAGGCAGCGACCCTGTGGAATTCTCTACCACAGAAGGCTGTGGAGGCTGAGTCACTGAATGTATTAAAAAAAAAACGATAAAATAAATGTTAAAAGGTAAAAGGCATCTTGGCATATAGAGTTAAAGCTGGAATGTGGCTTTTGAGATAGAAAATCAGCCATAATCATCTTGAATGGCAGAGCAGGCTTGAAGGGCTGAAGGGCCTACTGTTGCTCCTAGTTTCTATCATTCTACATTTCTATCTACCATCAGGTGAGGCCTTCAGGATGTCTCCTGTTCCTTATGTTCAATGAGACGCTTTTGAAAGGCAGCCACCGAAGTATACAAACAAATGTGGCAGCACTATTCCTAAACAGTAAAGATAATCAGTCAATAAATGAAAGCAGCTCAGAGAAGGAATACTGACCAAAGCACAGGGAAACATTCATTGCTGTTCCTCCAAAGACCTTTTCAAAAAGGCCTCAGTTTTAAGATATTCTCCAATGAGAGCGAGGGTTCAAATTGGCTAAGACTTGAAAACATGTGACAGTCTCACAGTACCTGGTTAATTTGTACCAGCTCATCACAGGATGGATGCAGCTCCAACAACATTCAACAAACTTGACACCATCCAGGACAAAGCAGCCCATTTGATTGGCACTACATCCACAAGCATCCATTCCCTCCACCACCGACACTCAGTAGGGGCAGTGTGTACTGCGAGATGCACTGCAGAAATTCACCAAAGATCCTTCGACATCACCTTCCAAACCCATGACCACGTCTATCTAAAACCACAAGGGCATCAGATACATGGGAACATTGCCTCCTGCAAGATGTTCCTTTGAGCTACTTGCCACCCTGACTTGGAAATATATCACTATTCCTTCACTGCTGCTTGGTCAAAACCCCAGAATACAGTCCCTAATGGTATTGTGGGCCAACCCACAGCAGGAGGACTGCAACAATCCAAGAAGGTAGCACACCCCCATTTGCTCAAGGGCAACTAGTAATGACCAATAAATGTTGGCCCAGCCAGCAACACTTACAACTCCTGAATGTATTAAAAAAAGTGTGATGGGTGTGTGTTCTACATGATTCCATGTAGGAAGTAACCAGTGCACCCCATCCAGCTCTTTGGTGGTATAGATGATCAGAAACATGGTATCAGGAATGCTTGGCTTTATTTCATGGCAGCCTACATTTCTAAAAGGGCCAGCACGTTTGGCTGTAAGATGTGGTATGAGTGATTAGTCAGAGGAAGGGTCACCAGACCCGAAACGTCAACTATGTTTTTCCCTTCACAGATGCTGCCAGGCCTGCTGACCTTTTCCAGCAACTTCTGTTTTTGTTCCTAAGTGATTGATCCTGTGTTATTTTGAGTAACTATTGAACTTGCAAGACTGCGAGCGGCAATTTTTTTTTGCTCATGGGAGGTACTGGAAGAAGATTTAGGAAAAGGCGAAACATATTCTACACCTCGAAAGAGCAGGAGACCCCCAAGGTCATCTCAAACCATTGGTGTGGATGTAGAGAGCTTCATAATGGCTGCTGTAGCTTAAACTTCAGATGGAGCAGGGGGATACTGCTCAGAAAATTGACATTGACCTACAGGAGTGGTGTTACATTGTGAACTGCGTATTGAGGGAATGGAATCTGTTTTGGCCCATGATAATCGTCAAGTACACGTGAATTGGATGGAAGATGATGTGAACATAGTCAATGCCACACTTAGTCAATGGTCACCACCTGGTTCTCTTAGGCAGTGAACAGCAGTGTCTCTCTGTGGTCCGGGAAACTTTGGTTAATCCCTTATGCAGCAGTCTACTGCTAACTGGGAGATAGAAGAGAATCCCTTCAGCCCCACAAGTCCACACTTACGATACAAACATCCCACCCAGACCCATCGTCCTATAACCCACCTAACCTACACATCCCTGAACACCTTGGGCAATTTACCTTGGCCAATCCACCTTAACCTGCACATCTTTGGATTGTGGGGGGAAACACACACAGACACAGGAAGAATGTGCAAACTCCACACTGACAGTCACCCACGGCTGGAATTGAACCCAGGCCACTAGTGCTGTAAGACAGCAGAGCTAACGACTGAGCCATCGTGCTGCCCATGATGTTGCTTTTATCTCCAGTAGCAGCCTACATGGATTTAAATGTGTAAAAGTTAAATCATAATGTTTTCACGGAATCACAGAAGTTTTACAATGTGGGGTAGGTTAATCTGTCCATCTATCTACCTTTTCCGTCAGCCACCATTTATTTGCACATTCCTCCTACAGAAATAATAATCTAATTCATACCGGAAAGCCTCGATTGAAGCTGTCTCCACCTCACTCTGAGGCAGCGCATCCCTTATCAAACAGTCACTGTGTAAATGTCTCTCTTCATATCTCTGTTGATGATCACCGTGACCTCATCTTCTTGTGAAAAGTGGTGATAGTTTTGATAATGCAGTGTTTGTCCTCCTTTCTGTTTGCAGGAGTGGCTGCAGATTTCAATCACAGTTTATCTCCTGAAACAAAGACTTCCCAAAATTGGCTATTAGTTCAGGAAAGAAAATCGCTTGCTGAAAATCTTCCAACTACGTTTCTTACAAGGAGGAAGATCTACCTCTGCCTCTAAGCAGCTTGTTCTAACACAAACTTTTAAATGACAAAATAAAACAGTACTTTGGCACCAGTCAGACTGGTCCATGTAGGCTATAGTGTAAGAATTTGATATGGTTAATGCCTGGGATACAGTGAATAGCATCCCCCACTGTGAGTCATAGAGTAATACAGCATGTAAACAGGCCCTGTGGCCCAAATTGGCCCATGCTGACTATGGTGCCCGATCAGTTAGTTCCAATTGCTTGCATTTGGTCCGTTTCCCTCTAAATCCTTCCCATCCATGTACATATTCAATTTTTTTTTAAATGTTGCTATTATACCTGCCTCGCTCACTTTCTCTGGCAGCCCATTCCATATACACACCACTCAATGCATGAAGAAGTTTTATTTATTTATTCACAGGACAAGGGCATCACTGGCTTGGCAGCATTTATTGCCCATCCCTAATTGCCCAGAGGGCAGTTAAGAGTCAACCACATTGCTGTGGATGGAGCCAAATGTAGGCCAGACCAAGTAAGGATGGCAGTTTTCTTCCCTGAAGGATATTAGTGAACCAGATGGGTTTTTCCTGACAATTGACAATGGATTCATAGTTATCATTAGACTGTTAATTCCAGATATTTATTGAAAACAAATTCTACTATCTGCTTTGGTGGGATTTGAACCCAGGTCCCCAGAACATTACTTGGGTCTCTGGATTAACAGTCCAGTGATAATACCACTAGGCCATCGCCTCCTCATTGCACCTTAGGTCCTTCTTAAATCTTTCCCCTCTTCTGTTAAGAAGTGACATGATTGAGAGACTTAAAAGGTGAACCAGTGGGGACAAATATACTCAGAGTCACGGAGACAACATGGACAAGTTGGACAGAAGGATCTGTTTCCAGATATTCTAAATTAAACTCTTCAGTGGGAATGGAGGGGAAGTGCTTTTTCTAAATAAACTGTCACCAAATCACCTGTTTGACAAATGAAACAACTCATGAATTAGAGACACTGCCCACCAGGGGAATGGAACATGGTATTTGCTGTGGATGTGGAGTTATGTGCAGATCAGTTAAGGACAGCAGATTTCTTACCTGAAGGCCTGAGTGAACCAGATGTGTTATTAGGCCAATAGACAGCAGTTACATGGTCACCATTCCAAACTTATTCCAGATTATTTCTTTAAAGTGAATTCAAACACGGTGGCTCAGTGGTTAGCACTGCTACCCAGTTCAATTCCAGCCTCAACGCAGCTGTCTGTGTGGAGTTTGCACATTGTCTGTGTGGGTTTCCTCTGGGTACTCCAGTTTCCTCCCACAGTCCAAGGGTGTGTAGGTGAGGTGGATTGACTATGCTAATTGCAGGGTTACAGGGATGGTGTAGGGGGGGTAGGATCACTCTTTGGAGGGTCAGTATGGACTCTATGGACTGAATGGCCTGCTTCCATGTTGTAGGAATTCTGTGTACTGCCACTACTGGCTATGATGAATTTCCAGCCCAAGTTGCAAGAATATCAGCTAAGGGTTCTGGATTGTTAGCTCAATGACATTACCACTACATCACTGCTTTCCAGAAATGTTTAATGTGACCAATCTATCCAGAGACATTGTGACATATCTCCAGAGCAGGTGGGACTTGAAGTGGGGTCAATAAATACTCAACTCCCTTTTTTTAAATTAACCGGCGCAGCGTGATTTTACTGTTTAACTCTGAATTCAGCTGCTGAGACAGGGTGTAAATCAGAGCATGGCAATTTAATAGTGTTACACACTGATTGATCTCACATGCTTTGTCTGTGATCATTAAAAGTTCACACACAGACCTGTTTGCCCAGAATGCATCAGGCATGTTTTCTTTCAGAAATCCGCGGACACATCTCAAATATTGTTTTCAGGCATTGGACTTCCATCCAGCACTTTTTAAAAAATTACAGAGCCCGATTTCTCCCCTCATTGAATGTTTCTCAAAACAAATTTTAATAAGTTGCTCTTGTTCCAATTTGAACTTCTGTAGCTTTCATTCCCCTGTTTTGTTTGGACTAAAAAGAGGTCTTGGATTTACTTTGACTGAAATGCCTAATACTGATTCAAAACGAATTAATATGCATGAAAGAAAATAACTGTCATGATTTTTGAAATAGCTTTGTTAAAAGTAGCTTTCAGCTGTATGTAAATGATGTTTGGGAATTCAGTCCAGCATGAAGTCTGATCTTATCTTTCCAGTTATAAGTTGAGAACGACATACCAAGCTGGAGAATATAATTTCCTTGGCCTGAATGCCTTTAATTACATTCTAATCTGAAAATAATTAATATTTAAAGCATTAATTATTGCAGCCAGCTTCCATTTAGTCAAGGTGGCAGAAACATTTGTTATTTCCAAAGGAACCCTGAACGTTTTCTTCCACTAATTGCTCTCAGGTTGCTGTGAGCTTTGTTCTATCAGCTCAGCCCAGGGAAATGGACAGAGAGGTATAGAGAGAGAGAGAGAGGGAGAGAAAGAGAGAGAGAGAATTAGAATGCTGGTTATTCCTTGTTCTTTCCACCCTTCTTTCTGGGATTGACTCACCACTGATATTGGCTTGGCAATGGTTCAGATGATTTGTTAAAACTGAGAGACCATCTTGCAAGAGAATGTGGTCACTAAGTCAAAGAAGAGGAGCATGTGTAGTGATGCCGCAGTGATCCCCTCATAATGCCTGGCTTGATAGACCATAAATTTCAATTTTCTTTCTGTTTACCGTGGAGGTCAATCACTGAACAAATTCACAAAAGGTTGACAATTTACTTTAAACAAAAGAACATACACATTTTAACACAAAAAGATGAACACAAACTACATTACACAAGGCAGGGGGAGCTGTTGGAACAATTTCATTATAAACATCACAAAGAAGGAACCATCTGTTCTATGCCTACAATATCCTTATAGACATACAAACCTTGGTGAAATCTCATCTCTTTCTTCACGCTAAAGCTCCTTCCCCTTCTTCAGCTGGTAATCAATTTTATTCTCGCAAGTAACTAGAAAATGAAGTGTTGTGCCTTGAGCTTGTGGTGAGCTTCTTTGGAATATTGTTGCAAGCCCAGGGCAGAAACATTAGCTTGAGAGTAAGGGAGTTTACTGAAATGGCAAGCAACTGGGTGGTCAGGGTCATTCCTACAGACAGAGTGAAGGTGTTCTGCAAAGTGGTCACCCATTCTGCATTGGGTCACACCAAAGGAGACTTTATCATGATCATCAGGGTAGATTAGAGTGAAAGAGTGAAAGAAGTTTAGGACTTGGGATGGTGAGGAGGCAGGAGGTGAACAGGCAAATGTTATACCTTCTATGACGAATGATGGAGGAGTGGACCAGGGGCCACAAAAAGAATAATCCCTGAATAATGCTGATGGTGGAGGGGGAGGGGAAGGTAAGTTTGGTAATGGAATCCTTCTAGGAATGACTGAAATGGCAGAGGATGATCCTTTAAATTCTCCAGCATTGTTTGCGTTTGTTTCAGATTTCCAGCATCTGCAGTAGTTTATCCTTATTCTCCCCAGCTCTGCCTGCTTGGAGGTCACCTCAACTGTCATGGGCCTTTTTACCAACACCCTGTGCCAGCTACCTGAACTGCCCCCCTACCACCACACGGACCTGCTTCTGGACCAGTTCTCTCTCCAGTAGTATAACTCAATCAGAAAACACACTGAGCAATTACCTCTCCAGGGGGCTGGCAGGTGATTTAACAGAAATCACATGACTTCATGAAGGTGTTGTTATGAAGTCAATGTTTGAAATAACTTTCTGGCATTTAAAAAACATCAGATCTTCACAGAACTGAGAAGTAAATTGCACTTCCCTTCACTTTGGAACCTAAACTTTCAAATCACAATACAGAATGAACCTTCACAATTTGAATAGTTATAAATGGGGAATGGCAGCAGGCCATTCAGCCCATCATCATTCAATAAGATCATGGTTGATTGAAGACTCAAATGACTTTTACCTGTTCCATTTCCATCATATTGAAGGTCTACCACAATCAGAAATCTATCAATTTCTACCTTAAACATTCTGAAAAGTTAAATTTTCAAAGCTTTCTAGGATTAAAAACAAAATTTTCCTCATCTCAGACTAAAGCAGCACCCCTTTACTTTCATATCATGCCCCCTTGTATTAGTGTCCTCATCCAACGACAATTACTTGTCTGATATTACCTGTCAATTCCCATCAGTCTGTTTCACTGAAGTCACCTCTCATTATTTAGAACTCTAAAGAACACAGGCTCAATTTGCCCAATTTCTCTTAATAGGACAGTGCCACTATCCTGGGAACAAGTTTGGTGAATCCCTCTATTGGACTCCCTCTATGGCAACATTATTCCTCTTGAGGGAAGAAGACATTTTGGACAATATTTATCCCTTGTTCAAATATCACAAAAAAGCAAAAGATCACATTGTTGTCTGTGGGAACCTACTGTTCGCAAATTGGCTCCCCTGTTTCCTGCATTAAAGCAGAGTAAAATCTTCAAAGAACACTCACATAGTTCTAAATAGTTTTGTGATGCCCTGATGTTGTAAAACCTGTCCTATAAATGCAGGTCTTTTTCCAACCAATGGGCATAAATTCAATGAAATTATTTCAAGCAAATTAGCTGAGGATCCCTTGAAAAATAAAAATGTTTAGTGACTCTGTCCATAACTTATTTTTTCCAAGTTTTTTTTTGTTCTTTATTTCAGTCATTTGTGAGATGTAAACCTCGCTGACTGGCTAGCATTCATTGCCCAGTCCCAGTTGCCTTTCAGCACAGGAATGAGAGGATGAATGGCCTCTTTCTGTGCTAGAACTGTATAACGATTATAATATTGTCTACACTTTGCAAGCACTTTAAAGGCCGGAAGTTGCTTTGGGACCACCTGGGACTGTGCAAAAAGGGAAGAGAGGCATTATGTCGTAATTTTGTTCATGTGTTGCTCTCATTACTCACTTCTCCACATTTGGAAAAAGGCAGTAACACAAAGTAACACCAATTCTTCAGCAATTGCAGTCCATATTGTAAATATTGGGTTGTCGATGGTGCTTTCTGTCCACGATCGGGAGAAAGAAAATCACTTCAGGAGGAAAGGACTACAAACGAGCTGGTCCATCAATTTCAAATAAACTGCACAGACTGTTTGGAGGGAGAGTCGGCACAGAACTGACTGATGTGACAAGATGCCATGAATAGGTTGAGCCACAGTGTGAAAGTTCTGCTGCAGAAATCATGAGAATTGGGCAAAAACCCGACATGGAAAAGTTAAGTGACAAATGAGTCAACATTTCATCGTAAAGAATTGTGAGTTTTCAAGAAAGATGACAGCAAGTGGGAAGAGACAAATGGGAGTATTTGGCAAAATTGCTTGTAAGTTATAGCAATGTGTCTTGTGAAATTGCATCTCCGTCTGGGCAAAAGCATAACTTTAACCGTGTGGTCCTCTTTTTCCTTTTTTTTTAAATTGAAAAATATAATTATAAATATAAACACTCAACAAAATAGGTGGTAGCCATTGATGATCTGACCAATGAAAGTCAATTTGCCTTGTTTTAATTTTTAAGGAAACCTGACTTTTAATTGTCAATCAGCAATAGTGGGTACATTCCCCATGGACTCAACCAATTAGAGGTCAGTTGCCAACCGATTAACACTCATCCCTTTGCAGCTGGTTTTCCTCTTGACTTTTTTTTCATTCTGGGAAATGGCCTGATGAGTGCAAGATCAAAGGCTTTGTCAAAATGTGTCTTTTTTCAGCAATACTTACATTTTGCACTACCAAACAGCTATATGGAGTTATTAATGTAATGAAACATTCCAAGATGCATCAAAGATCTAAAATAAAACTAAGTACAACACAAAGTCACACAACAAGATAGTAGAACAGGTGACCTAAAGCTTACACAATGATGTCTGTTTTATACAGCGCCTTAAAGGAGAAAAAGAAACATGGAGAAGTTGGTAGAGGGAGGAAATTGCAGTCGGAACTCATGCGGCAGTAACGACAGAGTGACATCACAGAATTGTTAGTACACAGAAGGAGGCCATTCAGCGCACCATGTGTACACCAGCTTATTAAATGAGATTCATTATCTAAAGTCAATCTCCTAAACTCCCCCTATACACCTCCACACTATTTTAATTCAAATAAAGTGGGAGAGCTGACCAAGAGTAGGTCGGAGTGAGCCCGATTTACATTCTCAGCTGCTGATTCAGCCCATTAAGTACAACTTGCCTCATAATGAAACCTGCTATGGTATGCTTGACTGCAAAATAGAGAAAGTAAAAATTGCCAATGCTGGAGTCAGAGATAACACAGTGTGGAGCTGGAGGAGCACCATGTGTGACCCGAAATGTCAACTTTCCTGCTCCTCTGATGTTGCCTGGCCTGCTGTGTTCCTCCTGCTCCACACTGTGTTATCACTGCAAAATAGAGTTTCTTTTAATTCATCATGTCAGATTTTGTTGGATAATGGCAGCTTATAGAAGAGATTTGCTGAAAGGACCAGGCAACAATGTTTCACATTCTGCAGCAAAAAGAACCTTGACTGACCGACAAAAGAAAATGAACACGCCTTATTAGATTAACATGAATTCTCATTAGAGTTGTGCTTTGATTAGGATCTGGTAACCACCTATTCATCAGGGGTTGATCAACTTTGTGGTTTAGTTTATTTAGCAAAACAAAGTACAATACAAGTTATGAAGCAGATATTACACCAAACCGATTGATTTTGAACTGTGAGCAGTTTGCAGACCTAGAACAGACTGTCAGGCAGAGGCACAACATTGTATACACACAGCACATGGATCCATAAAAAGTGAACAAAAAAACTCTGGATGCTGGAAATCCAAAACAAAATCAGAAATTGCTGTAAAAGCTCAGCATGTCTGGCATCTGCTTAGAGAAAGCAGAGTTAACGTTTCAGGTCCAGTGACCCTTCTTCAGAATTGCTCTTGCCTGAGGCAATGGTGACTCTAACTTGGCTAAAACTTCACTGGTTATCTTGTCCAATGAGAGAGCTGCCCCATGCTGACTTTACCTTCACAGCAATGTTACACACGTGTTATTTTTCTAGACGGAAACGCAAATTAATTACCTTTAACTCTAAATATGTGTTTTGATCTGTAAGATATATGGAGTTTCTGAAAACTTTGTTGGTTCAGGATGAGCTTCCAAGTTTTTATTCAATCTGAAGAAATTATATGAATAATTTAACCCCCTGTTTTACACCTTAACTTCAGAACTTCTCCTGAAATGCCCACAGACAGACCATCTCCTCAAGAGAGGTTTAAATAAGCTACAATAAATGTTAGAGTGAATAGTTTTCACTATCATCCAGCAAAACAATAACATTTTCCTTTTGATATTTAATCCCAGGCCTAACTGATAAGCTATCGGGTACGAACATTCTTTTATCCATTATCAATTTCTAAATAAAATCATAGAATATTTGCTTGGCAGAACGGCAGTTGGATGTTGTTGAAAAGAACAGTCCAGACCTGAAACGTCAGCTTCACTGCTCCTCTGATGCTGCCTGGCCTGCTGTGTTCCTGCAGCTCCACACCTTGTTATCTCAGACTCCAGCTCCGGCAGTTCTTACTGTCTCTGAGGCTTGTGGCCGATACGTTTCCCTTGGCAGTCAAGGAGACAAATGTAAGAATGCTAAATCCCAAATGGCCAAGACAAAACATCTCCTGTTAGATATGATTCTGTATTTGGTCAGCACTTGCTGAATGATCCTGAGTGTGTTAAAAAATATACAAACCACTAATTTAGGATAAAAAAAAACAAAAGAAGTGTGGAGATAAAAGGTACTGCAGATGCTGGAGAATCCGAGATAACAAGCATGGGGCTGGATGAACACAGCAGGTCAAGCAGCATCATAGGAGCAGGAAAACTTGACGTTTCCGACCTAAACCCTTCATCAGAAATGGGGGAGGGGAAGAGGGTTCTGAAATAAACAGGGAGAGAGGGGGAGGCGGATAGAGGATGGATAGAGGAGAGGATAGGTGGAGAGGAGGCAGACAAGTCGAAGAGGCGGGGATGGAGCCAGTAAAGAACTATGGATGTTAGAGATCACGTACAAAAACAGAAATTGCTGGAAAATCTCAGCCGATCTGGCAGTCTCTGTGGAGAGAAAGTAGGGTTAATGCTTTGGGTCCATGACCCTCCAACAGAACTGGACCTGATTCATTAGTTCTGCTTGCTCTCGACTGAAACCGTATCAGTTCTAACAGGGGTCAGTGATACACACTGTGAGTACGACACATTAACCTAAATTGCTGCCAGACCTGCTGAGTTTTTCCAGCAATTTCTGTTTCTGTCACCAGTTTAGGTTAATCAGTTGAACTCACAACACAGGTCATTTACACTTGTTAGAACTGACATGATTTCAGACACAGGGAGCGATTCTCTGCAAGCAAAATGAATCCTTTCAAATCCCGTATCTTCTCTGAATGATGCAGACTGTTGGGGAGTGTCCAGTTCACCATTGCTTTGTTCCCATGGCAATGCCTCAGCTAGTCTATGTCAGCTTCAAACAATCAGCTCCTTTTCATCCTGTGGTATAAACTGCTGTGATTGTTTGAAATGTGACCGTCTTGTGTCTGTCCTGTTGAGTGTAAGGTGGAAAGCTCTGGCAGCATATCTCTCTTTTCAACAGTCCTTTAACATCTACATTTGAAGTATTCGACACTCAACATTAGAGTGGCAACCATCACTGCAAAGTTGCTTGCTCTTTTTCACCACTTAGCTCAGCAGCTCAGCAACTTGTGCTGTGTTTGAAATAATTGAGCAAGTTGGATTGGCAACTGATTCAAGGCTACTCAATTGTGCAATACACCAAATCCTTCCTGACAAACTTCTCGTCTCTGTGTGAGTATTCAAACTCAGAAACAAGATATCCCACCCAAATGCCACCTCCTCCACCAAATATTTCACTCTGCTATTAAATCATTCCAAAATGTTTTGGAAAGCAACAGCAAACGCTTCTGAAATGTGGCAACTGGAGAAGGCTATTCAGCCCCTCTAATCTGTTCTGCTGTTCAAATCATAGAATCCCTACAGTGTGGAAGTAGGCCATTCAGCCCCTCTAAAGGACTGTCTTCCTACCCTGTAACCCTGTATTTTACCATGGCCAGTCCACCTAACCTGCCTGTCTTTGGACTGCGGGAGGAAACTGAAGCGCCCGGAGCAAACCCATGCAGACACGGGGAGAATGTGCAAACTCCACACAGACAGTCGCCCGAGAAATCAAACCCAGGTCCCTGGTGCTGTGAGGCAGCAGTGCTAACCACTGACCCACTACGTTGCCCTAATGTGTACTTAACAGGAACACCAGGAATCTTTTAGTAGTCATCTGATTTAATTCATACGCTATTAGCGCAGTCTCATCACATGACAGAGATTTAGATATAACACTATGAATTGGAAGTGCTAGCCATCAGGTATGGAGAGATGGCAAAAAAAAATCATCAAAGTTAAATTGGCAGCCAAATCCTTTCCATTCAGACTATAAAAAGCATCATGTTCTGTTATGCCAAGTTCTCTTGGAAAAGATAAATCAAAGCAGTCAAGGTCGGGAACATTGCCAAGAAAAGGCACTCACTTTGCAAATATGACTCCATGAGCTAAATAGCAGAAATGACAATAGGTTGGAGCTCTGTAAACAGTAATCAGGTAAAGTTGGTGCCATGGGACATACAGGTAAATTTATAAAATGCAAATTTAAAATGGACATTAGGAAGATCATGTTGCCTGCAAAAAATTTCTCAATGATTACAGTTGAAAAGCAATTCATTGGCTGTGTAATACACCATGGAATCTCCTGAGGATGTACCCTCACTGTAACAATGCATGTTCCTTTCTTCTTCATTCAGTCAATCTGAAATGGTGCTGTGTAAAGATTAGCATATGAAACATTAACATGTTATTTGATGCTTCGTGTTTAAGTTGTGAAATTCCCTTCTTGTTACTCTCTGTCTTTCTTTCTTCTCTTTAAAGACATATTTTAAAGCCTACCTCCTTTATCAAGTTTTTGGTCTCTTGTTAGGCCGTGTATGAAGAGGTTCTGGATCAGTTAGGTCTGTATTCAGTGGGATTTAAAAAGAATGAAGGGGTATTTTAGAGAAAGCTATATAATCCTGAAAGAAAAAGCCTCAACAGTGTAAATTCAGGTTGTTCCCAAAGACTGGGAAGTCTAGAACCTGGAATTACAGTCTAAGGATTGGGAGTAGATCATTTAGGATTGAGATGGGGGGAGATTTTTTTTTTCCTCTCAGAGAGTGTGAGTTTGTGGAATTCTTTATTGCCGAAGGTCTTTAAGACCAAAATATTCAAGGTTTGAAGAAGGATTTAGATATATTTCCAAGGGCTAAAGGGATCAAAAGCTTTGGGAGGAAAATGGGAGAAGAGTACTGCATTGGATGATTAGCCAAGATCATAATGAATGATGGACCAGGCATGAAGGGCTGAATGGCCTACTCCTGCTTCTACTTTCTATGTTATTGTGTTTATTCTTGTGAATTCCAGATATAAACAATGACAGAGAGATGCAGGCAGTCAGACAGGTCACAAACACAACCAATAGCAAAGGAAATCTTTAGCCAGGTGAGAAAGGAGTTTAAATACAATTTCTTTTCTTAAAATCAAGTGAAATAATGCATTGAAATGAGGAAACATAATGGCCCAGGAATGCTGAGTGCGACATTTAATCACCCTTCGATTTAAAGGCCAGGTTGAAGTCATAACAAGTTGGTACAAATTGACTTAAATTTTAAAAAATATATCAGACCAACAAGGCGTGGGGCTGGACGAACACAGCAGGCCAAGCAGCATCACAGGAGCAGGAAAACTCGACGTTTCGGGCCTAAACCCTTCATCAGAAATGGGGGAGGGGAAGAGGGTTCTGAAATAAATAGGGAGAGAGGGGGAGGCGGATAGAGGATGGATAGAGGAGAGGATAGGTGGAGAGGAGGCAGACAAGTCGAAGAGGCGGGGATGGAGCCAGTAAAGGTGAGTGTAGGTAGGGGGGTAGGGAGGAGATAGGTCATGGGAGCACGGACAGGTCAAGGGGGCGGGATGATGTTAGTAGATAGGAGATGGGGGTGTGGCTTGAGGTGGGAGGAGGGGATAGGTGAGAGGAAAAACAGGTTAGGGAGGTGGAGATGAGCTGGGCTGGTTTTGGGATGCAGTTAGGGGAGCTGTCCGTCCTCCCTGGACTGACCTATCTTCTCTCTACCCCGCCACCTACACTCACCTTTACTGGCTCCATCCCCGCCTCTTTGACTTGTCTGCCTCCTCTCCACCTATCCTCTCCTCGATCCATCCTCTATCCGCCTCCCCCTCTCTCCCTATTTATTTCAGAACCCTCTTCCCCTCCCCCATTTCTGATGAAGGGTCTAGGCCCGAAATGTCAAGTTTTCCTGCTCCTCGGAAGCTGCTTGGCCTGCTGTGTTCATCCAGCCCCACGCCTTGTTATCTCGGATTCTACAGCATCTGCAGTACCTTTGATCTCAGACCAACAAATTGTGAGAGGTGTGAGCTGATAATGTGTGATAAAGGTAATAGGCCATTGGGAACCTTAACAAGTGCAAACACCCAACAGTCATTGAGAATTGAGGAGACAGTGAGAATTGAGGATTCATTGATAACTGAGGATTCATTGTGAATTGAGGATTGTAAAAGAAAGCAAAAGAAACGGCAAAGAAGGAAATCACAAGATCAAAAGTGGAGCACAGAATGAGGACATTCAGCCCATCGAGTCTGTACAGACACTTCAAATAGGCATCATCCCATAAGGATGCATTAGACTTGAATTAGATATAGAAAGAAAAATAAACAAAATAAATGTCGGTGTATTGGCCACTTTTGAAATACTGGAAAATGGGAATCAGTGCAGCTCAGTTACAAACAGCTAGCTCTCCCAAAGAATGTGAGGATAATGTTTAGTGGTTTTGGCTGAGGGATAGATCATGTGCAAGACACTGGGTATCATCCCCTGGTATTCTAATCTTCCACGGATTGACTTCATCTCCATCACACAAACCAACCTTCTACCCACTGACTCCATCTCCA
>JAHRHZ010000250.1:3234359-3260875 GCA_024137785.1 Ginglymostoma cirratum
CATCTCCATCACGCAAACCAACCTTTCACCGATTGACTCCATCTCCACCACACAAACCAACCTTCCGTCCATTGACTCCATCTCCATCACGCAAACCAACCTTTCACCGATTAACTCCATCTCCATCACACAAACCAACGTTCTACCCATTGACTCTATCTCCATCACACAAACCAACCTTCTACCCATTGATTCCATCTCCATCACACAAACCAACCTTCCACCCATTGACTCCATCTCCATCACACAAACCAACCTTCCACCCATCGACTCCATCTCCAACACACAAACCAACCTTCCACCGATTGACTCCATCTCCATCACACAAACCAACCTTCCACCCATTGACTCCATCTCCATCACACAAACCAACGTTCTACCCATTGACTCCATCTCCATCACACAAACCAACTTTCCACCCATTGACTCCATCTCCATCACACAAACCAACCTTCCGCCTATTGACTCCATCTCCATCACACAAACCAACCTTCCACCCATCGACTCCATCTCCATCACGCAAACCAACCTTCCGCCCATTGACTCCATCTCCATCACACAAACCAACCTTCCACCCATTGACTCCATCTCCACCACACAAACCAACCTTCTACCCATTGACTCCATCTCCATCACACAAACCAACGTTCTACCCATTGACTCTATCTCCATCACACAAACCAACCTTCTACCCATTGACTCCATCTCCATCACGCAAACCAACCTTCCACCCATTGACTCCATCTCCATGACACAAACCAACGTTCTACCCATTGACTCCATCTCCATCACACAAACCAACGTTCTACCCATTGACTCTATCTCCATCACACAAACCAACCTTCCACCCATTGACTCCATCTCCATCACACAAACCAACCTTCCACCTATTGACTCCATCTCCATCACGCAAACCAACCTTCCGCCCATTGACTCCATCTCCATCACACAAACCAACCTTCCGCCCATTGACTCAAACTTATACTTCTTGATGCCTCAGGAAGGCAGCCAACATGATCAAAGACTCCTCCCACCCTGGGTATAATCCCTTCCCAACTCTTCCATTGGGCAGGCAATACAAAAACTTAAACAAGTACCAACAGATTGAAAAGCAGCTTCTTCCCCACTGTTATTTGACTTTTGAATGGACCTCTCAAATTTTAAATTTAATGTTGATCTTATTCTTTCTGGACCAACTCTGCAGTTGTAACATTATATTCTTCGCTCTGTTCTGTTACCCTAATGCACTTTGTATGGTACGATCTGCCTGTACTGCATGTAAAACAAAACTTTTCACTGCACCTAGGTATATGAGACAATAATAAATCAAATCAAATCTTTGAACAAGTGCCATGGGATATTTTACATGTACCTGTGAGAGTGGGCAGGATTTTGTTTAAAGGACAACATGTAATCATAGCATAACCCTCCTGCAGCATTTAACTGAAGTGTTTGTGTTCGCACATTTGGAAGACATTACCTGGAATGGATGACTTGTCTTATGAAGAAAGATAGTCCAGGCCTGTATTCGCTCGGGTTTAAAAGAGTGAGAGGTGACTTGATTGAAACAAATAACATCCAAGGGAGTCTTAAGCTGTTAGATGTGGAGAGGACACTTCCTCTTGTGGGAGAACATAGAACTAGGTGTCACTGTTTAAAAATGGGGATTTGCCAATTTAAGACAGAGACGAGAAAAAAAATTCTCTCAGAAGAATATGTGTTTTTGAAACACCTTCTTCAAAACACGCCAGAAACAGAGTCCTTAAATAGTTTAAATGTGGATAGATTATTGAGAAGCAAAGGGTTGAAAGGTTTCTGGTTGGGTGCGAATGTGGAGTGTTTTTTAACCCTAAGTTGATGGTTTGTGTAGCTGTTAGCACACTCAAGATCATTTAGCAAGTGTTGCCCAAATCTAGAATCATATCTCACGGGAGATGTGGAATGTGGAGATCTTATGGAATGGCAGAACAGGTCAAGGAGCAGAATGGACTAGTCCTGCTCTTAATTATTTGGTTTATGTGCAGTCTGGATTTTGCTGAGCTCAAGGTCTGCAGGTAGCCTTGAATGAAAGAAACTTCTGAATCAAAGGAGAGGGTGTTATTCGTTGGGTTTTGAGAGAAAGTTCATTTTCACTCCTGTGTCAGAAGGTCTGGGGAGAAGCCCATAACCAATAATAAAACACCCTCTGAAATTGTCTGCTTAGCCCACTCAGTTTGCATCAGCTTTTCCTAATGAAAAAGCGTCACTATTTTTCAGGTGAGAAGAGAAAGATTTAAAAAAGACATGAGGGGCAAATTTTTTACTTAGAGGGTTGTTTTCATGTGGAATGAACTTCCTGAGGAAGTGGTGGATGTGGGTCCAGTTAGAACATTTAAAAGACATTTGGATAAGTACATGAAATGGAAACATTTGGAGAGATATAGGCCAGGAGCAGGCAGGTGGGACTAGGTTAGTTTGCGATTGTGATCAGCATGGACTGGTTTGGCCAAAGGGTCTGTTTCAGTGCTGTATGATTCTTTCTCTCTATGACTTTATGGATGAGAAACATTAGCTCCGCTTTGTCTCCATCTCTCCACAGATGCTGCCAAACCTGCTGCATTTCTCCAATAATTTCTGTTTCAGCTCCATATTTTTCCAATTGGTTTCACTCACCAGCTCAGCCCTGTATTCCTGCATTGTTCTTGTTTTAACTTTGTGTATTTATGAATTTTGAAGGCTACTACTGAGTGTATTTCCACCAACATACCAGCCTTTGTGTTCTAACCACTCAAACAGGACAAGATTAAGGGTGTTCTGTGTACTTCACATGGAATTTCAGTGCAGTACTGAAGGAGTGCCCCACTGAGGGATTTCCATCAACAGGTTGTTGAAGCTGGGATTGTTCTCTTTTGAGAACAAATTTAATGGCTCAAAACCAAACGCAGTCTAGAGTGAGTTGATAGAGAAAATTTGTTCCTACGGAAGGCTTGAGAAGAGAGGAATCCAATTTAAACTGAGCATTAAAAGAATCGCTGGTAAAATGATAGAGGGAAATAGTTTTAGACAGTGATTGCTCAGGATCTGGAATTCACCGATTGATGGTAAGGTAGAGGCAGGTGCCTCGAAAAGACAATTGGCTAAGCATTGGAAGAGAAAATTGCAGATCTGTAAGGAAAAGGCATGACACTAGACTAAATGAGCTGCTTTTGCAGGAAGCTTGCACAGAAACTGCAGGCTGAATGGCTTCCTTTAAGATGTATCTAATCCAAAATACTATGATTGATGGTCTTCCTACTGAATGAGGTTTTAAATAGAGGTCTTTCTTGTCTGTTTCAATGATTCCAGCGGGCGGAGATAGTCCCACAGTAATATTTGAATATGAATAGACCATTTTCAGCTCCACCACCTGATACTGTACCCTCACCCAACACCATTAAAAAAACATAAAGTGGTTATTTTCTTCATGAATGTTTATGGGACGGTGTCAGTGTAGAATGGATGCTATGTTTGCAATTCAAAAGATGATTCACTCGGTAAATGTACTTTGAGTTTGGAAGAAATAGCACTGACACACAAATATTACAAAGAAAAGAAAACCAATTTAAAACCCTCAAACAAATTTCTTTCTAAAATGTTTGAATGACAGAAAATATACTCAGTACAATGGCAATTTACATTTATATGGTATCCTTAACATCGTGAAAGATCCCAAAGTGCTTCACTAGAGTGACTATCAAACAAAATTTGACTGGCCCACACAAGGAGATATTAAGAAAGGTGACCAAAATATCAGTCAAAGAGGCAAGTTTTGAAGAGCATCCTTAAAGAGGACAGTGAAGCGGGAAGCAGTGAGGTTTACAAAAATAAAATTCCACAACCTGAGCTAATTTTTTTTTTAGTAATTTTTAATCAAGCCTGTCCAGAGATGTTGCGACACAACTCTGCAGCAGGTGCGAACCAAACCTGACCTGCACTCTCAGAGGTAGGGACACTACCGCTACAGCGCAAGAAGCCAAAACCAGAAGCACTATTATTGAAGCTTGCTCACAACATAGAAGGACAGTGTTTATTTCAATGCAATGACATGGAATTGCGCATCAGATATTTTCTGATTAACCTGTTTTCAGGTACACACCTCTCAAGCAGGGGATTTGAACCTGGGTCTTCTGACTCAGAGATATGGACACTATCACTGTATCTCAAGAAGTTGATTATTCAACCTCTTTTTTTAAACTTATCTATTATATCCGGAAGTGCCCTTACACACAACTGAATTTGCCTTCTACCACCAAATTATCTGTGGTATTTTTCTCATCAATTAACTACCATCAGAAATTCAATCACATTTTCCACTGATTAATCTACATATAAAGTCAATTAAAGATGATGTAAAACTTCTAAAAGGTGAGGGACGGCAGGGAGAGAAAAAGGGAGCTAAATAAAAATGGAATTGGAATGGGGCTTTGAATTGCTTAATAGCTGCATGTGTAAGCGTATGCAGGTGGTGGGGATTTACTTGAGCTCTGAAACTGAAGAGCAGACAGAAATTGGGATGGCTGAAGGTTAGAGGTACAGCTGTGTAATATGACACTCTGCAAATAAAGGCTCATAACTACACATAACAGTTAGCTATAATCCGACCTCTACTCTAGGCTTTGTGAAATAAAACATGGAACAAGTCCACCAACTAAGACACTAGGAGTAACTACAATGCCTTCAACAGATGCTTGGTAATAATGCAATTGGGCCTGAACTAAAGAAATTTGTGGTAAGATGAATGTAATGGTGAATGGAAAAATCCACAACTCTGAGTAGGTGCGAGTCTCAAGCCTATATTTCTAGTACAAATGCACTAATGCTATTTCTTGAGAAATGGAAAATGTTGAGCTTTCTTTCTATCTTTACTTTGTACTGCCAATGTTCACAGACAAGTCTGTACCAAGCTGTATTGTTCTCTGGTATCAGTACAAATTTTGTGACAAGAATCAACTCATGACTAAATGGCCAAGTCAGAGATATACAGCATGGCAACCCACCCTTTGGTCCAATTCGTCCATGCCGACCAGATATCCTCAACCAGCCCAGTGCCATTTGCCAGCAGTTGGCCCACATCCCTCGGAACCCTTCCTATTCATATAACCATCCAGATGGCTTTTAAATGTTGTAATTGTACCAGACTCCACCACTTCCTCTGGCAGCTCATTCCATACATGCACCACCCTCTCTGTAAAAAAATTTCCCCTCAGACCCCTTTAAAATCACTCCTCTCTCACCTTAAACCTACGGCGTTCTAGTTTCGACTCCCCTACCCTGGAGAAAAGACCTTGGCCCTTCACCCTATTCATACTCCGAATGATTTTATAAACTTCTTTAAGGTCACCCTTCAGCTTCTGTCGCTCTAGAGAAAGACTTTGAAGATGGTAAGATATAATGTACAGTCACCACAGTCCTACAGACCATTGGACTGATTTTCCATTAGACAGTGATAACTGGTGATGGTTTAACCTGAGGGTGACTGTGTCTGAAGTGAGGGGAGAGGTTGAGAAGGAGGGTCCTTCATAGTGATCTCAGCCAGTGCAGGAATTGAACCCTTGCCTTTGGTGTTACTCTGCATCACAAACCAACCAGCCAGTCAACCAAGCTAACTGACTGCCCCCCACCCCTTGGCCCCACTGTCACCCCCAGCAGCAGTGCTACATATTGTTCCTTTAATTAAACTGTGTATTAGTGGGGGGATAACACCTCAGAGTGAGGATCATGGGTTCAAACTACATTTTAGAGACTTGAGCCTAATATTTCGGTTCACAGTGATATTTCAGAGCTACGCTGACGGTTTTGGTTGGGACCTTAAACATCCTCAGCCGAATATTATAAACACAAAGGCACCATTTCAGAGAGGAACAGGGGAGTAATTCCCCAAAGCCCTGTCCAAAGTATAAGATCCAGTCAACTTCATTTACAAAAACAAGTTCTTTGCTCATTATTGTATTGCTGTTTGTAAGATTTCCACCGTGCTGAAATCATACTTTTGGGACATGGGGTATTTCTATTATTTCCCATCCCTAATTGCCCTGGAGTTGCACAGATCTGTTGCTATATCTCTGCCATTTCAACAGTAAGTACATTCTAAGGAAGTACTTGTTTGACTGTAAAATGCTTTGTGCAGCGTGCTGTACAATTACGTGTCATCAATTGGAATACTCTGGTGATTTACTGGTGATGGTTAATAGATGAAAGAATAACATGGGTGATTTGGTAATGGGAAAAAAAACACATTCAGTTGTGTGTAAGAGCATTTCTAGATATAAAAAAAAAGAAAAAGATATAAATGCATGTTTTTGCTCACTTTTCCTCATTTCCTACCATATAATTCACAAATCGGAAATGATCAGCGAGGCACTCGCACAACAAAATTCAGCTGAAGACGTTTTATTTATGAAATGTGATGAGGCATCAGTACATTGAGGATAACTCAGCACAATTTCAATGGTTCAGCAGGCGAGGACATAGATATCAATGATAGCAGTGTAAGAGCTAACAGTGTTAAAAAGCACGCGATAATGATGGTACTTGGCACAATGTCTCATGCTGACAGAACAGTTGGAGAGAGCAAAATAATGTCACCACTTGGAAGTAATGAGTTTGAATTACAATGTGTGACAGTAAGGAAAGTATTTGCATTTATATAGCAACCTTCCCAACTGCAGGTCATCCCAAAATGTTTCACGTCCAATTTAGTAAATTTGAACTGAACTCACTGCAGTAACACTGTGGAATGTGGCAGATAATTTACACAGAAATGGGGTAAATGACCGCCTAATTATCTTTAGTGATGTATGCTGAGAGATAAACATTGTTTAGGACAGTGGGGAAACTGTCCTGTGAAGCAAATCCATGGGATTTTTTTACATCTAAAGGACAGGGCAGACAGGACCTCCAGTGGTGCAGCACTCCCTCAGTACTGTACCAGGGAGTAGCCTCCAAACTCTGTTTCAGTCTCAATAGAATGTGTATATTTTTTAATTCATTCACAGGATGGGGGCGTCGCTGGCTAGGCCAGCATTTATAGCCCATCCCAGAGGGTAGTTAAGAGTCATTGCTGTAGATCTTAAATCACATGTTGGGCAGACCAGGTAAGGAGATAACAAGATGTAGAGCTGGGTGAACACAGCAGGCCAAGCAGCATCAGAGGAGCAGGAAAGCTGATGTTTTGGGCCTGGACCCTTTTTTCTAGGCCCGAAAAGTCAGCTTTCCTGCTCCTCCAATGCTGCTTGGCCTGTTATGTTCATCCAGTTCTCCACCTTGATATCTCAGATTCTGCAGTATCTGCATTTCCTACTATCTCTGAGACCAGGAAAGAATGTATGTTACCTTCCCCAAGGGACATTAGTGAACCAGATTTTTTTTTTTCCTGACAATTGACTCATGTCATCATTAGACACTAAATCGCAGATATTTATTGAATTCAAATTCCACCATCTGCCATGGCAGGATCTGCACCCAGGTCCTCAGAACATTTCTTGGGTCTCTGGAATAATAGGCCTGCCATAATACCACTGGGCCATTTTCTTCCCATTTAATACACCAATCTTCAACTGCAGCCTTTGATGAAATTACCTAGGATTTGGCTATCAGAGTGAAATGGATTCAATTTTTGGATAAGTGCATTAGTTGAAATAGACAGAGATATTTAACTGAAACAAATAGAGCAATTCTAATATTTCTCACTATCTGATAAATAGGCGATAACAGATTGACAACCGTATGTACACGTAATCTATTTTTACCAAAGGTGTTTGCTGCTAATTTTATGCGTTGTAACTACAGTCAGTGAGTAACTATGTCCTGTTACCCTTTGGAAACCTTTTGACACTCTTGATTACATTGTTCAAATGTAATATTCATATTAAATGTAATGTAATGCTTCGCAAGCACTTCAGAGTTATCATAAATTTATATGTCAGGATCTTTGAGATGATGTGGAGGTGTCCTTATTGAACTGAAGTGGACAAGGTCAGGAGTCAGATGACACTTTGTTACAGTCCAAGTAAACCTGTTGGACTATAACCTTGGTGTCGTCATGACTTCTGACCAGGACGTTTGAGAGGGCAAGAGGAGATTCACTGGAGATGAGGGATTTTCAAAAGTCTTTAAAGAAAATTTCTCACAAAAGATCATTTACGAAATATATTGATATTAAGCAAATTACTGATCTGTCTCAGAACATGGTTGAATGGAAGGAGACAGAGAACAGCCATAATGGTGGTCTCAATAGGAGGATCTAACTAACGGTGTCTCATAGTGATCTTTGTTGGGTTCATAACTCTTTATATTAATGATTAATGCCTTGATTTGAGATTTCAGAGCCCTCATAAATCCATAAGCAGCAAGTGATAGACAGAGCTAAGTGATCTCTCAGCCGATAGATCAGATCTAAGCTCTGCAATTCTATCACACCCAGTCATGAATTGTGGTGGAAATTAAACAACTCACTGAAGGAGGAGGCTCCACAAAAGTCCCCGTCCTTATCCATAGAAGAGCCCAACTCATCAGTGGAAAAGATAAGGCTGAAGCAGTCTCAGCAATCTTCAGCCAGAAGTGCCGATTGGATGATCTATCTCAGCCTCCTCCAATGATCTCCAGCATCACAGGTGTCAGTCTTCAGCCAATTCAGCTTACTCCATGTGATAAAGAAAAGTTTGGAGGTGCTGGACACTGCAAAGTTATGGGGTCTGACAACATTCCAGCAATAGCACTGAAGACCTCCAGAACTTGCTGCTCCCCTAGCCAAGCTCTTCCAGTCCAGTTACAACACTGGTATCTAAATGACAATGTGGAAAATTGCCCACATATGCCTTGTGCACAAAAAGCAGGACAGATCCAATTACTGCCCCGTCAGTCTACTATCAATCATCAGTAAAGTGATGGAAGGTATCATCAACAGTTCTATCAACCAGCACCTGCTCAGTCATAACCTGCTCAGTGACGCTCAGTTTGGGTTCTGCCAGGGCCACTCAGCTCCAAACCACATCACAGCCTTGGTTCAAATATGGATAAAAGAGCTAAATTCCAGAGATGAGAGTGACAGCCCTTGACATCAACACTGCATTCAACTGAATGCGGCATTAAGGATCCCTAGCAAAACTGGAATCAATGGGTATCAGGGCCTCCTGTTGTTAGAGTCACACTTAGCATAAAGGTAGATGGTCATGGTTGTTGGATGCCAGTCATCTCAGGTCCAGGAAATCTCTGCAGGAACTCCTCAGAGTAGTGTCCTCGACCCAACCATCTTCAGCTGCTTCATCAATGACCTTCCTGTTAGGAATGGGCATGTATGCCAATGATCGCATGACATTCAGCACTATTTGCAAGTCCTCAGACACTGAAGCAGCCTATGTTCAAATGCAGTAAGATCTGGACAATATCCAGGTTTGGTCTGACAGGTGGCAAGTAACCAGGCAATGATCATGAATGAATGAACGAATGGATGATTTTATTTCACATGCATCTTGAAGACAAACAGAAAAACGTTTTGTCACCACAGTCAGGCGCCATTTTGAGTTTCAACAAGGATAAAAAGAAATTACTTAAGTAAGAGTTCACCTTCTGTTCAAATTGGGGCTGTCAAGCACAACCTCAGGCCTTCTGCAAGGTCTCTGCAAGGTGTTCCGGTTCTCGATGAGTCCCGCAACAACGACACTGATGCTCCAGGAGATCCCATCTCTGCTGTCGCAATCACCAAAAGTCCAGATTCCAGGCATCCTGTCGCCGAGGGTCCTCACTGTGGGCACCACTGCCACCAGCAGCCCTGGTCAACCCCAAGAGAAAATGATGCCACAGGCCTGGAGCTGATGGGCTCCTACCCGCTGTGTCAGTGCCATCTTATCCTAATGTAGAGTAAGAGTCAAACTAACCATTGGTCCTTGACATTCAGTGGTGTTACTATCACTGAATCCTCCAACAATCAACATCCTGGGGGTTACCTTTGATCAGAAACTGAAATGGAATAGCCATATAAACATATTGCCGACAAGAGCAGGTCAAAGGCTAGGAAATGCATTGAGTAACTTACCTCCTGCCTCCCCAAAGCCAGTCCACTTTCTGCAAGGCACAAATCAGGACTTTGATGGAATACTCCCCACTTGCCTGGATGAGTGCAGCCCCAATGATACTCAAGAAGCTTGAAACCATCCAGGACAAAGCAGCCGCTTGATTGGCACCAGATCCACAAGTAACCACACCCTTCACCACCGAAGCTCCGTGGCAGCATTGTGTCAACAAGATACACTGCAGAAACTCATGAAAGTTCCTTAGGCAGCACCTTGCAAACCCATGACTATTCCCATCTAGAAGGACAAAGGCAGCAGATACATGGGAACCTGACTCAGAAATATATTGTTGTGATTTCACTGTCATTGGGTAAAAATCCTGGAATTACCTCCCTAATGGCTTTGTGGGTCTAGCTACACACATAAACAGCAGCAGTTCAAGAAGACAGCTTCTCACGGGCAACTAGGGATGGGAAATAAATGTAACCCAGCCTGCGACAACCACATCCCTTTAATGAATACATTTTAAAAACTCTAGCCTGTGTTTCTCAAGTACATTGAAACATAGTGCAAAATAAAGAGCAAAGATGTCCTACTGCTGCCTTGTTTCTCTGTAGAAACGGTGGAGAGCTGAGATTGATTCTTGAGAGTAGACAAAGCTAAAGGGAGAGATCATAAATGCCCAAAATTATGCAGGGTTTTATAGAGAGAAACTATTTCCACCAGTAGGACTTTTGATAATGATAGCTCGGGTTTATCATGATTGGCAAAGGAGACAAGAGAATTTGTGTCAGAATGATTGATGGGAATGAGATAGAAATTCATCGCAGTGATGGAAATTTATCCCCAAATCTCTTCGACTCCCTTATCCTGAAGTTTAACTCAAGGTGGAATAACTTTATGTAGCTACAGAGCTGGTGAGACAAAGATGATGGGGAATGTATGTCAGTGGTGGTTGGAACAGGAGGGGACATTGCTTGTAGTTTGGAAGCAGGAGTGGCAAGATGACAGAATGAATGATGGTGCAAATGGGTTAGGGAAGGAGGCTTCAGGGAGGCCTTTTATGGTGGAAGAGGACTGGTGGAACACCGGGAGACCAGCACTGAAAATTCAGACCTGTATGTGTGATCCACCAGGCATGCACATCTAAGTATGCACGATCAACCATGTGCAGTCAGGCTTGTATGTATGATCAATTGGACTTCCAGATATGCAACTTGGAGAAAGTAAGGACTGCAGATGCTGGAAGCTGGAGTGAATAAATGTGGAGCTGAAAAAGCACAGCAGGTTAGACAGCATCTGAGGAGCAGGAAAGTCAATGTTTCAGGTTGAAACCCTTCGTCAGGGCTGGGGAGGGGAAAGGGAACCAAGAAATAAATAGACGGAGGAGGGTGGAGTTGGGGGTTGGGTAGGCAGGATGGAGGTAGGTGGATGCAGGTAGGGGGTTATTGTGGCTGTTCAGTGGGAAGGGTGGAGCGGAAATGTGAGTCGGAAGATGGACAGGTTGGGGGTGGCTCATTCACGTGTGGGCACAGTGGAATGAAGGTGAGCCCCTTTGCTGAGGACTGACTGTTCAGCCTCAGTGAGGGGGGAGGGCTGGGGAAATGGTGGATACCCAGCAAGGCCTGGAGCTGGGGGACATTTATTGACTCTTTCAGATATGCAAAATCAGACATGTATAATCAGGCAGGTATGTACATAAAATCAGGCTTGTACACTCAGCATGTTTACATCTAAAGTTGTGCTAACAACATGATGAGTTTATATATTTTAATTTCCCGAATTAATTAAACTCATTTGGAGTTTGACAAGTCCATGCTGCATGCTCATATATTGGTTAAATGACATTTTTCACTGCCACAAAACACTGTTAATATTTCATAAAAATCAAGAATTTTCCACTTACTGCATTGTGTGGTGTAATTGTATGTGATCCCTTCTGCTTACAGTAATCTGTCCAAGACATTCTTTCTGCAGTGTGATAAGGCTCACTTGAACCCATCTTCACCCACTCTCCCAAACTCATGCCAATTTTCACAAAAGATACGCATTAGCATCAGCGTCAACATGATGAGAAATTGTAGGCTTAGGAAAGCTGCATTTACAAAATGGTAACCCTGTTTCTGGTAAAGTGCTCAATGCTAAATGAAACAAAATTTTATGACACAAAAGGAAGAAAAGGATTGAAATTATGTAGTGTAGTTAGCAACTGATATTTGGAGTAACATCATCGACTCTTGCCCCTTCTAAATTACAAATATACGCTCAGAACATTCAATCCCAACATTCTCCTGTGTTGAAATCAACGTGCATTTTAACAGGAAGACTTGTATTTTCACAGACAACGAAGAACATCTGAGGTGCTGTGCATTGCTGTAATGTGGGAGAAAAGGCAAATCATTTGTGCATAGCTAGCTCCAAGAGAGATAATGACCATATAGATTTAGGGATAAATCTCTGACATCATCACTGGGGACATCATTCACTGACTCTTCATCAAAACAGAATTACAGGAGCCTTTAAGCATACAAGAGGACATTCGGAGCCATGGTTTTGTATTTCACCCTCAGGACTGGCAAGGAACAAATGGGAGGAGGTTCTGTCGAGCTGGGCTCTGCTGTAGGGGAGCCCGTCTGTGGTATCCAATGAGGAAGCCACGCTCCTCAGGCTACAGGGAGCCCTCTGGGTCTTATTGGGTGGTCTCCATCCATGTGGTGAAGGGCCATTATTATTACTGCATGTCAATATCATGGCGAAAGGGCTCCAAGGCCCCCAAATAACCTCGAGGAAGGAAACCCTTGACCTTCTTCACCATTTAGAAACTCCATCACCATCTCTCTTCAACCTGCAGCATCGCTAACATTCCAAACTGCAGCAGGGGGCCTCCCGAATTTTGTCCATTATGTGTCTGTATGTGAGTATCTGCCTGCATACATGTGTATCTGTGCATATGTGTACATGTGTATGTATGGCTGTGAGAGTGTGTGCGTCTGTGACTGCATTTGTATGTGTCTGCAGACATGTATCTGTCTGTGTGTGTATATTTTTGTGTTTGTATGACTGTGTTTATTTGTATCTGCCTGTGTAAAAGTGTGTTTGACCATAAGTGCATTTGTACATGTGTGTATATGCATTTGTTAATGTGTCTTCATGATGTGTGTGTGTGTACGTGTGTATGTGTGTGCATGCATGTGTGTGTGTGTGTTACCCAGAGAGAAGCAGGCTGGATATAGCAGGAAGGTGGAACAACACTTGCCTTCTGCAAGTCTCAATTTCATTCCCATAATTCACATCCGTGGTTTGCTTCAAAATGGGGCTCGGCAAAGAGACCTACATCTTCATAGATGTCTTACTATCTAACAATGATATATCGCTTCAGTTGTTCGTAGTTATAACATAGTGTGACTCTCGAATTCATCTTTCCACATACTCTAAACAACCTGAATTCGCCACAGTTTCACTTGCTAGCCTTTCACAGCATCACAATCTCAATGCAATTTGCCAGCACATCTCATTCAAAATGGTCAACTTCTCCATTGTGCACCTTGTTGAAGTTACTGCTAGTTGATGTTCTCGAATGTTTATGAAAGTCCTTTTTTTTTGCACCATATCAAAGCTACAACAGTCACGAAGATAACTTTTCAATGAAAGCCTCTCACGGCATATATTTTCCATTTAGTACAGGATTAGACACTAAATAATTAACACCCAACTATTAATAATAAACTAAATCCTTGCTACATTTTTCATTTGACTCAGTGTGAAGAGAGGCAGGATGCCATCTCTCTGCATTCTTAATAACATAAGATTGTGTTATAGATCAAGCAGAGCATCCTGTAAGGATAAACAAGTTAATTTTTTTTTTATAACTCCTTCATCAACATGCACCTATATAAACATTTTTAAAATTGTCTCCAAGGGACCATTCATCTACATTTACACTAAATATTCATTGGTGGTTTTAGTTGTGTACAGAACATAATTTGGCATATGACTTTATTCATCACATCAGTGTTATAATGTCCCTAACCCAGTTGGGGGTCAGTTAACATAGAAACATAGCAGATATGAGCAGGCGGAGGCCATTCAGCCCTTCGAGCCTGCTCTGCCATTCTTCGCAATCATGGCTGAGCATCCAACTCAACAGCCTAATCCTTCTTTGTCCTCATAACCTTTGACCCCATTCGTTCCAGCTGCCATATCTAGTCACCTCTTGAATACGTTCAAAGCTTTGGCCTCAACTACTTCCTGTGGTAATGAATTCCACAGGCTCACCACTGTTTTGGTGAAGAAATGTCTCCTCATCTCCGTCCTAAATGATCTACCCTGAATCCTCATACTGTGACCCCTGGTTCTGGACACACCCACCATCGGGAACCTCCTCCCTGCATCTACCCTGTCCAGTCCTGTTAGAATTTTCTAAGTGTCTATGAGATCCCCCCTCATTCTTAACTCAGTTGGCTGGTTTGTAATGTACTTTCATGCCTAACAGCAAAAGTTCATATTCCCACATTGACTAAGGTTATCCTAAAAGTCCCTGCTGTTCAACCTTTCCCTTCCCTGGAGGCATGGTGGTCCTCAGGTTAAAGTACCACCAATTTTCTCTCTCAGGACAGCCCTATGGTCCAGTAGGACGATGATGGCCTTAGCCAGTAATTATTCTTTGTCTGTACAAAGACCTCCTCCATAAAGGTACAGTACGCTCTTTCACTGTCGCTGGGTCAAAATACTGGAATTTCCTCCCTAAGGGCATTGTGGGTCAATGGATTGCGGCTGTACAAGAAGGCAGCCCACTACCACATTGTCAAGGACATCTAGGGATGGGCAATGAATACTGACCTACCCAATGATGCCCACCTTCCACGAGTGAATACAAAAAATATTTCCATATTTCTCACAACTCTAACAAAATTCTTACTTCTCTTTGATGGATATTCTTACATTTTTGAGATGCTGTGTCTTGTTCTCTCATATCAGGTTCTTACCTCACTGATTGTCAAGTGCATCAACAGAAAAATTCAACCTCGTCTTTCATGACACACACTTCATTCCCTCTCAACAACTCTCAATCTTCTACAAAGTTCAAGCTCAATAGTTCTCCCATTTCTCAGGGATGGCTTCCAGCATTCCTGCTGTAGGCCTGCTGCAATGTCCCAACGAGGCGCAAAGCAAACTCAAGCAGCAATATCTCATATTTTACTGGGGCACCTAACAGCCTCCAGGGTCTCAACACTAAATCCACAACTTCACAAACCGACCACACTGTGTCTGTTCTCCATTCCTTATTCCATCGTCTCTCCCCACACCTTTCTCCAGAGCTCCAGTGTTGTGTTTGTGTCTTGTTTAACTTGCACTTCAGACAAAGGACTAACTCTAACAAAAACTGAAAGAACTGCAGATGCTGTAAATCAGGAACAAAAACAGAAGTTGCTGGAAAAGCTCAGCAGGTCTGGCAGCATCTGTGAAGGAAAAAGCAGAGTTAAAGTTTCGGGTCCGGTGACCCTTCCTCAGAATGGTTATTACCGTTGTTGTTGAAAAGACTAACTCTGTTTCTCACACCTTCATTTACATCCCTTTTTCATGTCCTGTTTTCTTCCTCCAATATTAACTACTCTTTTGTTCTCTGTACCAGGTCTCTACACCATCTGTCCTCTTGCTCCTCCTCCCCCTTCGTCAAAACTGTAAAAGGAGGATTTTTTTTCAATACCTTTCAATTCTGAAGAAGAGTCATATTGAACTCAAAATGTTAACTCTGCTCCTATCTCCACAGATGCTGCTAGACCTGCAGAGTTTCTCCAGCAACTTCTGTGTTTGTTTTGATCATGAGACTGTGGCCTGATTGGAAACTCTCTCACCTCTAGCCTTTAAACTTTCATATTCGCTCTCCGTAAGAATTTTTCTTACGTCTCCACACTGACACTGTGAGAATATTGTCCCTTTGAACTTATTTCTTCCTTCTTCTTCCCCCACTTTGTTCGTAGAAAGAATGATCATTTCCTCTATCAACAAACAAAAGGTTAAGAAGCAAGGGCAGGACTTTCTGCCCTCTCTCATGGGTGTGATTGGAGGGGGCAGTGAGTGGAAAGATGATCAGCCGTAGCATTTTCTGTCGCAGTCTGCCTGTACTGCTCGTAAACAATGCTTTTCACTGTACTCCGGTACACATGACAATCGATTAATCAATCAATCTCTGAACCAATCACAATCATTGCCACCTCTGCAACCTGGTCTATGACCTGTAGGTTTAAATGGCTGGTTTAGGACCCCACCCCACCCTTTTCAAAATAAAGATGTAAACTTGTGATGTCAAGGCACACAGGGCTATGGGCCAAGTGTTGGAAAGTGTCGTTAGAATAGTTAGGTGGTAGTTTTTCTCGGCACAGACTCGATGGGCCAAAAGGGCCTTTTTTTTGTGCTCTTGGAACAGGGCAGGGTTGAGGGGGATTGAGCCATGGAAGATGCATATCTACCCCACAAGTGCCAAATTCAACGTCCACCTGCCCCCAGGCACAGCCCAACCAGGGCCTAAGGTTTCCATCTTAGCTTGAACCATTTCTTCCTTCTTATTTTTAATCTACACAAATTCCATTTCCCAATGTCACAAAGACTGCAGCAAAGTAATAAAGGTGCTGAGACATCAAAAACATCCCTCATTACTGCCTCAGAAAGTGCAAACTTCAGAGCTGTCAGAAGGATATTTTAACAAACGCTATAAAATAATACAAGACTTGAAGATTTCTTGTTCCAGCTGCCTCTCAACATATCAAGCAAGTCAAGTCAAATGTGAAAACCTTGAACAGTTGCCTGTTCACTTTTGGAAGATCAATCCAACCTCAGTGAACATTCTTTTCTTTTGTCTTTTTTAACAACTTCCTGACATCATCACGCCAGTTATTAAAGTGAGAAATTGTTGTCTGAATTCATTATATCATTTGGATTTCAAACTATTTTATAAGCAGGTTGAATAGTAGAAGATTGTCCCATGTGAGACGTTTCATCACTCCAAACGTGCTGAACACAGTGACTCAGGATAGAGGAGGCTCTCCCTTTCCAGATGCTCTAGCTATCTCTGACACCAATCCCATCGCCTGCTCTCCCACAGCCTGGATCACAGCACCACAGGCTGCATTATGTATGAGCTCCACACTGGTTGGAGGGGACTGTGCAACAGTGTCACGAGCTATGGTCAGAGTGGGCAGGCCCTGTCCCCTGGTAACCAGCCTCAAAAGACACCTGAACCCTCAAACACACCGAGTACGTGAGAGTGCTCCAGGATGTAGGGATTGTGGAAGCGGCCAGGGTAGTGGGCACACACCTAGTGGAAGTGGTCACAATGATCACAGAAATCAAAGATGTTACTAAACTGGGAAAGGTGCAAAAAAGATTTACAAGGATGTAACCGAGGCTGGAGGGTTGGGTTGTAAGGAGGGGCTGGGACCTTTTTTTCACTGGAGTGTCAGAATTGAGGGATGACCTTATAGGGGCTTATAAAATCATGAAGGGCATAGATAAGGTAAATAGCAAAGGTTTTTTCCCCATGGTAGGGCAGTCCAAAACTAGAGGGCATATGTTTAAGGTGAGAATGGAAAAAGTTTAAAGGGACCTGAGGGGCAACATTTTTACGCAGAGGGTAGTGCGTGTATGGAATGAGCTGCTAGACGAAGTGGTAGAAGTGGGTACAATTACAATATTTAAAAGGCATTTGGACAAGTACATGGCTAGCAAACATTCAGAGGAAAATGGGCCAAACACAGACAAATGGGATTAGTTCAGTTTACGAAACCGGGTTGGCATGGATGAGTTGGACTGAGGAGTCTATCTCCTTGCTGTATGGCTCTATCAACTGGACATTGGAGCCTCTTTCTGCTGATGAATGCGACAGTGTTGTGATACGGCCCTATCAGTGCTGTGTATCTACAATCGATGGTACCCTGCCCTTGGGGAAACCAGCACTGTTCCTGAATCCTACTGCTTGGGCTGCAGCACTAAGCTCCTCCCAAGGGAGTCAAATGAACTGCTTAGAACAGTCACCATCCTGATGTTTTTTTTCCACATAGAATCCCTACATTGTGGAAACAGGCCCTTCGGCCCAATAAGTCCACACCTACCCTCAGAGCATCCCACCCAGACCCAACCCCCTATAACCCACATAAGCTAAACATCCCCGAACACTATGGGACATTTAGCATGGCCAATCTACCTAACCTGCACATCTTTGGACTGTGGGAGGAAACCGGAGCACCCGGAGAAAACCCACGCAGACACAGGGAGAGTGTGCAAACTCCACACAGACAGTTCTCCGAGGGTGGAATTGAACCTGGGTCCCTGGTTTGGTTAGGCAGCAGTGCTAACCACTGAGACACTGTGCTACCCAAACAAAGTCGCCCAGTGTGGGGCTCGTGCATACAACTCTGAGATTAAGAGTGTCATGCTCTACTGGCTGAGCTAGCTGGGTGTGACTGAGAGATTCCACACAGATCACCCTCCAGAAGAAACAGGTCACACAGAACATCGATGGCATTGGAGGTGAGTCTGGGGTCCCGGCAACATCTGCATTCGGCAGCGCCGATTAATGGAGGCGGAGTAGAGTTTGGGCCCAGTACTAGACCCGGCATCAACAGCAGTGGCGGCAATGGTGAGGTGGGCCTGAAGCAGACTCATGGTGGCGGTGGAGTCAAGTTTGGGCCAGTGCAGTACCTGGCAGCATCGGTGACATGTGCATTGGTGAGGTTCAATGAGGACTCATAGTGATGAGGGCATCGATGGAGGTGAGATGGCATTGAAGAGCGGTGGCTTTCATTCCAGCAGCAGATCACTCTCAGAAGGGGACTCGTGCCTGGCCACAAGGCTCATAGACCACAACAGAGAACTTAACAAGAAAGACGATAAAGTTGAACACATTTTCTTTATTTCTTCATTTTTTTGTCTTTATATTCTATGTTTTGATTTTTTTGTGTTTTAAAGTGGCACTAGAGGGTGGCGACACTATACAACACTTTTCATTGCATTTTGTAACAAAATACATATGACAATAAATAAATCAAACCTTCAAATATTCAATAGATGCTGTCCCAGCCAGTGACGCCCATTGTCCTGTGAACCAATTAGAAAAACGTTTCCGCTTTCTTTTAATTGCTCGTGGCCATGAGAAATTGACCCTTAACAATTAACCCTTAATTATCTGATTTGAAGATATCATTTATGAGCCCAGTTGTACAAACCCTTGCTGGGTTCAGCCATATATTGAGATTTCTCTTCCTTCTCCATCTTCACAGAGATTCCCCTTCATAATACCTGTGAAACCTGCTCCCATTGTGCTGGGAGAAAGTGGTACTGTCACAGTAAATTCACTGGAGCACATCTGGAGCCCAAGTTAATGTTCTGGGGATGTGTAACAATGCAACTTGTGGGATTTTAACTCCACAAATCAAGCCTGAAAATTGATAGTGTCAATAATCATCACCATGAAACTTCTCATCGATTGTTGGAAAGACTCTGCTGGTTCCTAAACATACTGTAGGGAAGGAAATACCCATCCTCATCTGACTTCATCACTCCCTCTGCCCCAGCAGGGCATATTTCTAAATTCATGGCAGTTTCCTGTTACCTCTGCTACCTCACAACCGGGTGTGAGCAGAATCACTGAGTAGTAGAGTCATACAGCACGGAAAAAGACTCTTCGGTCCAACCAGTCCATGCTGACCATAATCCCAAACTAAACTATTCTCACCTGCCTGCATTTGGCCCATATTCCTCGAAAAGTACTCTGAAAGTAAATCTAGAATAAGCCTGAATCACTGGACCAGCTGCAAGATCCACGCTGCTCTCAGATTACCACTTTAGAATTTTTTTGGTGTTTGAACATTTCAGGAGGAGGAAGAAGAAGGTGTGGGACATTAATTTTTCTATAGTCACTCAAAAGGTATTTGGAACTACCAACACCTCCAGTTGTTTCTTGTCTCCAACTGTCCCTTGTAAAAGTGATGATGAGACATTTTTCTTGAACTTCCTGCAGTCCTTGGGGTCCTCTGCCAGGAAGATAATAAACAAATAAATGAGCTGGAACTTGACGGAAGAAGCAGCACTTCTCAACTTGGTTCCAATCAATGATCAGAGTGACAAGTGCACTCAAAATTGTACCTATTTCGAGAAATTTGATTTCCCTCAGATTCCTGCTTCTCTCATTTGCATATTGCCAGTATAAGAGCATTGTGTTCTGTGAAAGGGTCACTTGACCCAAAACATTAACTCTGCTTTCTCTCCACAGATGCTGCTAGGACTTCTGAGTCTTCCAGCAATTTCTGTTTTTGTTTCTGATTTACAGCATCCGCAGTTCTCTCAGTTTTTATAAGAACATTGGAAATAGGAGCAGGGATGGGCCATTCAGTCCTTTAAGCCTGCCCTGCCAGTCTGTAAATTTGTGTTCTACAACATCTGCCCCTCACTCCTTTTTCAGCTTAGCCCTCAAAACCTCGATTTTTTGCAAATGTATCGACCTCGATCTACAGTCTCACTATCACACCCACTGTCCCTGACAGAAGAAATGTGAACAGTTATGTCGTAAAGTTGAAACCCAAATTACTTGTGAAATTCAATCACAAAGCCCATGATTTTTTGAATATTTAAGTCTTGAAGTTAAGGACTGTTTTATTATTGGAGGAACCAAGTCATAAAGCTTAAGAGCAATGATCTGAAGAAGTATCATTCATTAAGCAAATTAACCTCAAACAACCGAGTCCCTTTAATGGCTAATTTAAAAATTACTTATTGCCTTTAATGTCGCATACTTTTAGTTCAGAGAGGAGGAATTCAAGGTGGCTGTCATTCAATGGGGGAACAATCACAGAGGGCAATATCTTAGAGGGACAACAAATAATCTTGAGATGTGGTCATCACTGGTAAGACTGAAATTTATTGTACTCTCCTGGTATCTCTCAGAGCTGAAAGGTTTGTACAGCCATTTTAAAGGACTGTTATTGGAATGAGACTGGAGTAACGTGTGCGCCAGACTAGGTAAGGGCAGCACATTTCTTACCCTGTAGAATATTAGAGAATATTTGAGTATGCCAGCTTCTTTAAATAAAAACCAGGAGAACTGCGGATGCTGTAAATCAGGAACAAAAACAAAGTTGCTGGAAAAGCTCAGCAGGTCTGGCAGCATCTGTGAAGAAAAAAAACAGAGTTAACGTTTCGCGTCTGGTGACCCTTCTTCAGAATTCTCAAAACGTTAACTATTTTTTCCAGCAACTATATTTTTACACCAGCCTCTTTGCTCCCTTGATTCGATTAATACCAGCTTCCTATCACCATATGTATTTGCATACTGGAGTCAAATTTTCTGACTTCCATGGGATTTGACCTGCTAATGAACACTCTGTAAGTTCAAATCCTGCGGTGGTTGGAAAATTAGACGACAGTCTAGTGGTGTCAATGTTTTTATGTTCTATTTGTGGGAGCTTACTGTGCGTAAAATGACTGTTGCATTTCCTTACATTACAGCTGTGATGACAAATATGTAGATAATTCTTGCATCTTCTGGAGTTTTCCAAAGACCCAATATAAATATGGGTCTCTGCTCAGGACCAGAATTACCTGGACAAAGCTTCAAGTCAAGTCCATTGTCCAGAGGAAGTCAATAGAGGAAGAAAGAGAATCTATCTTCAATGGTTGGTAATCCTGCTAGGTGATGGCTAGCATGAAGGGGCATAACTTTAAATTGAGGTGTGATAGATATAGGACAGATGTCAGAGGTAGATTCTTTACTCAGAGAGTAGTAAGGGCATGGAATGCCTTGCCTGAAGCAGTTTAAGGGCATTTAAGTTGTCGTTGGATAAACATATGGATGATAATGGAATAGTGTAGGTTAGATGGGCTTCAGATTGGTTTCACAGGTCAGCGCAACATTGAGGGCCGAAGGGCCTGTACTGTGCTGTAATGTTCTATGTTCTATCTGCTTGTGTAGATTTATCTCAATGGTCAAAAGGAATCAGAGCTGATTTGAGAACCAAGCTTTTTTTTTACACATCAAGCAGTTATGTTTCAAAACAGATATTGTTAGAAGAGCACAGCAGGTCTAGCAGCAACTGTGAAGAGAAATCAGAGTTAACGTTTCAGGCCTGGTGACCCTTCCTCAGAACGCTTAGAGCTGTTTTGTTTCATGGGTCAGTGTGATATGATCTAAGTGCTGCCCTATCACATGACATTTACCACAAAGGCTGCATTCTTGTTAAGACAGGTGTCTTGAACTTTGTTAGATTGTTAGAACAGCACAGACTTCCATAGAAACATTCAAACTAAGAACCATGAGTCAGCGCTTTGAGCCTGCTCCACCATCCAATATGGTCTTACAATCTCAGTATCTCACTCCTGCTTTCTCCCCATACCCCTTCAACCCTTTAGCTGCAAGGACAATGTCCAACTTCCTCTCTAATATATCTAATGAACTGGCCTAAAAAGCTTCCTGTGGGAGAGAATGTCACAGGTTCACAACTTTCTGAGTGAAGAAATTCTTCCTCATCTCAATCCTGAACGTCTTACCCCTCATTCTTAGACTGTGAGCCTTAATTCTGGACTCCCCCAACATTAGGAACATTCTTCCTGCATCTAGCCTGTCCAGCCCATTCAGGATTTTATATGTTTTCTGAGATCCTGCTCCTCATTCTTCTAAATATCAGTGAATTCAAGCCCAGTCGATCCAGCCTTTCTTCATATGTCAATCCTGCCATCCCAGGAATCAGTCTGGCAAACATTCCCTGGACTCCCTCAATATTAAGAATGGCCTTTCTCAGACTAGGAGACCAAATGAATGTATGTTCCACATATTACATATGGGTTCAGTGCTTCCTGATGTTATTGTACATTACATACCCAGAACTGACTGAACTGACCCCTAATGCATTGAGAGCTTGATTGGGGGGGGCATCATTGTACTGGAACATTACACATTGTGATGCCATATAGCTGTCCTTAAAGAACACTGCTTTGTTTAGTCAGGAACCTATGTAATAGCACAATGCAGACTGAGTAAACACATGAAGGGGAAATACTTACATGCTTCCAGGAGTAGAGCAGGAGAGTGGGACTAATTACATAATTTTACCAAAGAGAGACTACAAATATGATGGGCCAAACAGCCTCCTTTGATACTATCATTCAATGATCCATGAAAAGTGATTGCTTTTACAAATGACCTGCAGTAATAATCTAAAAGTATCACTTTACTGTCAATTCACAGTTATGATGACTCTGTTCTCTAAACAGTCATGATACAACGACCATTATTAAGGTTGTGGCATTTTTTTACAGCGAGTCAATTATCAACAAAGAATACAAAAGTTTGTTTGAATTTTGAACTGATTAAACTTTGTTGATTAGCTTGAGACTGGCAATTTTTGCGAACAATCAGTGCGTCAAGCAGAATCTACAGCATTGATCAAACAAGTTTAGAATGCCTGTCTACAACATTGAAATGTACTGAATAGAATGAACCAACATAATCGAAGCCCAGCTATCTATCAACACTCAGCGTTTATACTGCTGCTGGCTAACTCCATAAAGGTGTTCACATCTCCCTCCAACTGGCTAATGTGCTGAAACCTCAATAAAATTGCAATAGATGTCACAACAAGATGTAGCTTTCATCCTGTATCCATTTTATTGAGGAAGATTCATCAGAAACTGGCTCCTTGAGGAAAATGACTTATCCTTTCGGGCATCAGTGGTAATTCTGCTGCCCATAGAATTAATGCTTTGTGGTTGCAAATCAACAAGAGTAACTTTGAGATGGAAACTAATAGGCAGTGGCTGCAAACTTTGATCATAAAATGTAGGAGCAGAGGAGGCTGCTCGACCCATCAAAATCCGCTTCACAATTCACAGAAAACATGAGGAGCCAACTCCTCTTTGTCATGGATATGTCATCCTTCTAATGTCCATCCCCTATCAGGATGGTCTTCACTTCCTCCTCAAAACAGGTCCTCAACTGTCCCCATCCACCAGCAGCCTCCTCCACCTGTTCGAGCCTGTTCTCACTCTGAGAAACTTCTCCTTCAACTCCTTTCATTCTGTTCAGGTCAAAGGAATGACCATGGATTTCTGCATAGGCCTCAGTTATGCCTGTGTCTTTGTGGGGTACGTGGAACATTCCTACTGTAGCCTCCATCCAACTCTTTCTCCAGCATATCAATGATATCATCGATGCTGCTTCCCTCTCTCACCCAGAATTGGAAAAATGTGTCAATTTTGCTTCTAATTTCCACCCTGCTCTCACCTTCACCTGCTCCATCTCTGACTCCTCCCTTACATTCCTTGACATCTCCATTTCCATTTCAGTGGAAAGGCTGACCACTGGTCCTCGACAAATCCACTGACTTCCACAGTTACCTCAATTATACATCCTCAGCCCCTGCTTCCTGTAAAGATTCTATTGCATTCTACCCTAGTTCCTCCAACTCCTTCACTTTTTTTCCGATGATTCGACCTTCCATGTGGTTGGGCGGTCACTGGGGGGAGAGTCAGAAATGCCCATCCTTTTCCTCGACTGAGGATTCTCCAACACTGTGGTTTGCACGGTGCTGAACTGTGTCCGACCCATCTCCCACTCTTCAGCCCTCAACCCCTCTCTTCCCTTCTACAACTGCGATAGGAATCACTCCTGGTCTTCACTTCCCACCCCACAAGTATCCACATCCAAAAAATCATTAGGTGCTATTTCTGCCACGTCCAACAGGATGCCACCGCCTGACACATATTCTCCTCTCCTCAAAGGGACAATTCCTTGGTCCACACGTCCTCCACTTCCAACACCTCCCCACAACGCTTTCACATTCAATCTCAGAATCTGACTATCCAAGGCTCCAGATATCGCTTCCAGGTGAAGCAATAATTTGCTTGCACTTCACTCAATCTAATCCATTGTATTCACTGCTCACAATGCTCTCTCCTGTACATTGAGAGACGAAACACAGACTGGGTGACCACTTTGAAGAATATCTATATTCAGTTGGCAAAAATGACCCCAAGCTTCCAATTGCCTACCATTTCAGCACATCACCATGCTCCCTGGCCAACATCTCTGAATCCAGCTTGCTGGACCAGTGCTCAATGGAAACTGGAAGAACAGCATCTCATCTTCTGCCTGGAGGTCTTTCAGCCTTCAGCATTCAACATTGAGTTCAACAATTTCAGAGCATAAACACCCCCCCTCCATGTTCATTAGCCACCCCAACAAGTCCAGGTCCTATGCTGTAGTTGCTCCCATCAGAACTAATCCATTTTCAAGAATTCACAATTCCCATTAACAGCCATTCAGTACTTGCTTATTCCCCCGCTTACCATCAGCTGTCCCTTTGTCTGCTTTCCCTTTCTCTCTCTCCATGGACACCACCAGATCCACTGAATTTCTCCAGTATTTTTTGTCTTGAGAGGTTATGTTCTGTGTAGACTCATAGAGTCATAGTGCACAGTCCAATCAGTCCATGCCAACCATAATTCCAAACTAAACTACTCCCACCACCCTGCAGTTGGCCTGTATCCCTCCGAACATTTCTTATTCATGTACTTACCCTAATGTTTTTAAACGTTGTCACTGTGTGTGCATCCATCATTTCCACTGAAAATTCATTGCACACACAAGCCACTCTCTATTTAAAAAAGATTTCACCTCAAGTCTTTTTGAAGTATTCCTCCTCTCACTCTAAAAATAAGCCCCCAAGTTTTGAAATACCCCACTTTAGGGAAAAGACAATTGCCATTCACTTTATCTGTGCCTTTCATGATTTTATAAACCTCTCTAATATAACCCCTCAACCTCCTACACTCCAGTGAACAAAGTCCCAGCCAATCCAACTTCTCCTTATAACTTAAATCCTCCATTTCCAGAAACATCCTGGTAAACCTTTTCTGAACTCTCTCCATCTTAATAATCTCTTTCCAATAACAGGGCAATCAGGGCTGGACACAGTACTCCAGAGAGAGCCTCACCAATGTCCTGTATAACCTCAACATGACGTCCCAACTCCTATACTCAATGGTCTGAGCAATGAAGGCAAGCGTGCTAAACGTCTTTTTAACCAGAGATAAAAGGTACTGCAGATGCTGGAGAATCCGAGATAACAAGGCGTGGGGCTGGATGAACACAGCAGGTCAAGCAGCATCACAGGAGCAGGAAAACTTGACGTTTCGGGCCTAAACCCTTCATCAGAAATGGGGGAGGGGAAGAGGGTTCTGCCCCAACCGCATCCCAAAACCAGCCCAGCTCATCTCCACCTCCCTAACCTGTTTTTCCTCTCACCTCAAGCCCCACCCCCATCTCCTATCTACTAACATCATCCCGCCCCCTTGACCTGTCCGTCCTCCCTGGGCTGACCTATCTCCTCCCCACCCCCCCCACCTACACTCACCTTTACTGGCTCCATCCCCGCCTCTTCGACTTGTCTGCCTCCTCTCCACCTATCCTCTCCTCTATCCATCCTTTATCCGCCTCCCCCT
>JAHRHZ010000250.1:3260975-3313809 GCA_024137785.1 Ginglymostoma cirratum
CCATTTCTGATGAAGGGTCTAGGCCCGAAACGTCAAGTTTTCCTGCTCCTATGATGCTGCTTGACCTGCTGTCTTTTTAACCACCCTGTTTACATGTGAAGCAAACTTCAAAGAATTATGTACCTGAACCCTTAAGTCTCTCTGTTCTATAACACTACTCAATCTGTACTTTTAATTGTACAAGTCCTGTTCTTGTTTATTTACCAATTTAAAATATCTCACATTTATTCAAAATATGCTCCTTCTACCGTTCCTCAGCCTATTGACTGAATTGGTCAAGATCTCTTTGTAACCTCAGATAACCTTCCTCACTGTCACATAAATGGTGCAAAAACATATTGATAGGTTGATTGAGTAGGCAACGGTGTAGTAAACGGAGTATAATGTAGAAAAATGTAAAGTTGTCATTTCTGGCAAGAAGAATTTTTTGGAAGAGGATTTTTAGTTAATTGTGAGAGATTCCAGAACTCTGAGGCTGCCAGGATATGCTCATGACTGAATTGTAAGGTTAATGTGAAGGTACAGCAAGTCAGTAGGAAAACCAATAGAATATTCCCATTTATTGTGAGGGGAATTGAATACAAAAGTAGAGAGTTTTTGCTTCAGTTATATAGGGTGCTGGTAACACTGAGCCTGAAATACTATGCACAGTTTGGGTCATGTTTATTTTACAGGATCTATTTGTGTTAGAGACAGTTCAGAGAAGGTGTTCTAGCTTAATACCTGAAAGGGTACGGTTGTTTTATTAGACAAGGCTGGACAGAATAGTTTTGTCTCTACTGTTGTTTAGAAGAGTTAGAGATGACTTGAGTGAAACATATAAAGTCCTGAAGGTTATTAACAAGGTAGAGGTGGAGAAGATCTTTGCTCTTGTGGGAGAATCTAGAACTAACATTCTCCAATTAAACATCAAGGGTTGCCCATTTTAAACAGATTAATCAAAATAAAAACAGGAAGAAATGTGGATGCTGTAAATCAGAAACAAGAACAGAAATTGCATGGAAAAGCTCAGCAGGTCTGGCAGCATTTGTGAAGAGAAATCAGAGCTAAGGTTATGGGTCTGGTGACCCATCCTCAGAAGAAAATGTTGTCTCTCAGGGTTGTGAGGCTCTGGAACTCTGTGCATGAAAAAGTGTTTCAAGCAGAGTCTTAGAATATTTCTAGGTCAAATGTAGGTACATTCTTGATAAGCAAGGGGCTGAGAATTTCTTTCACAAATGTAAAGCTGAGGTTACAACAAGGTCAGCCATGAATTTTACTGAATAACAGAGCAGGCTAAGGGCTGAATGGCCTTTTCCTGCTTCATATGTTCACATCAAATTGTTGAAGGTATCTTAAGCTCCCAACTTTCATCTTCAGAGGAGGAAAGTGCTTTGAACTGAGCAACTGCTGATATTTCATATCCACAACCTAATGAGGCTATGCTGTATGCAATAGAGGTGAATACAGTTATATTGCTGACTCTTTGTCTTTGGTCAGAACTCAGGACTAAAATAAACTAATTCCTCAGAGATGCAGGAAGAATTAAAATGCAAATTAATAAAGATATCTTTTCCATAACTAGAGGGTACGGTTCTAAACATGTTGGAGGAGCAGAGAAATTTTGTTTGAAATAGCAGCAGTGTGTACGATGCACAGCAGAAATTTCCCAAAGATCCCTAGACAGCACCTTCGAAACCCTCCCCCACTTTCATCTCAAAGGACTAAAGCAGCAGACATGTTGGAACACCCCCACTTCCATCTTCCCCTATGAGCCACTCACCACCTTGATTGGAGACACATTGCCATTTCAATGTTGCTGGGTCAAAATCCTGTAATTTTCTCCCTAAGGCCATTGTGGGTCTACCTACAGCACAGTGACTGCAGCAGTTTAAGGAGGCAGCTCACCATCACCCTCTCAAGGGCATCTAGGGATGGGCAATAAAGGTCTGGCCAGCCACAGCCAGGGTTCACGAGTGAATAAAAGAATAATTGCAGGTGGTAGGGCAAGCTGAGAAAGTGGTTAAAATGGTATGACATCAGGACGTATGAATAATTTTCTGAAGAAGGGTCTGGGCTCAAAACATCAGACTTCCTGCTCCTCTGATGCTGCTTGGCCTGCTGTGTTCATCCAGCTCTACACCTTGTGATCTCTATGTATGAATACACTACTCTTTTTACCAGCTCTGAAGTTGTTATAACAGAGCATGAATTTTTAAACTGATGTGTTTTTATTCTATTCAATATAGACGTAAGCAAATAGTAAAGCTGAGGTCAGTCAGGCTTCTTGAGAGGTTTACAATTAGCAAGCCGTACTTTCCCATTTGTGATTAAGATGTAGTGAGGCTCTGTTACGCAGCATCCCCTCCACCATGGCCTGGGACAAATATTCTCACATGACCATTCATTTTACACATTTGATTGATGCACGAAATGTGTGGCAATTTTGGACTGGCATAGGCTCAATGTGCCAAAGGGTATTTTGCTATGCTATGGGCCTCCTATGACTCTAATATTGACTGCTGCAATTCCTACATCTACTCTTCCAAGCTAAAGCACTCTGAGAAGTCCTGAGGTAATGAAGGTCTCACTTTTTCTCTCTTTATGCTAAACCATATAGATTCACTATTATCCACAACCTGCAGCTAATAAATATACTTCAGTCATGTCTTTATCAGCAGCATAAAAAATAAAATTCTCCTTTACAGAACATCCATGTTCTGTCCGTAAAAAAGACCCTGAGCTTCCAGTTGCCTGCCACCGCAACACACCACCCTTTTCTCCGGCCAACATCTCTGTCTCTGGTTTGGTGCAATGCTCCAGCAAAACTCAAGACAAGCTGGAAGAACAGCACCTCATTTTCCACTTGGGGACTCTGCAGCCTTCTGGACTCAATAATTTGTTCAACAGTCTTAGGGCTTGAGGCACCTTTTCCCAAATCCCAATCCCGACATACCAGGCCTTGCTATCACACAACGCAGTGTGGAGCTGAAGGAACACAGTAGGCCAGGCAGCATCAGAGGAGCAGGAAAGCTGACGTTTTGGGTTGGGACCCTTTCTGAAGAAATGTTTCTGAAGAAACTCCTTTGATGCTGCCTGGCCTGTTGTGTTCCTCCAGCTCCATACTGTGTTATCTCAGACTCCAGCAATGGCAGTTCTTACTATCTCTTATTATCCATGGTCTGCTATTACACACTACCCATTGTTAGCCACTAATAGATTCCATTAGCATACATTCATTCTTCCAGGCTGATCATTATCTGTGCCTTTGTCTGTCCAATTGCTCTTCTACCTCCTTGGGCTCTATCCTAATCTATTGTTTACTCCTTAACCCCTCCCCCCACCCTAAATTCTGCATAAAACCAACATTTTCCTAGCTTGTTATCTCGGATTCTCCAGCATTTGCAGTACCTTTTATCTCTGATACAATTTTAATCCCACTGCGAAGCCTCTTCTAAGGATGCCTACCCTGAAGAAGTTACCCTCCTCCCTCCGGACAAACCTCAGGGAATCTCTCTCCCACTGCAACTATCTCATCACCTCTTCGGCCTTGAAACTGCTCGACTACGTCCTGAAGATCCTCTCCTCTATCCATCCTCTATCCGCCTCCCCCTCTCTCCCTATTTATTTCAGAACCCTCTTCCCCTCCCCCATTTCTGATGAAGGGTTTAGGCCCGAAACGTCAAGTTTTCCTGCTCCTATGATGCTGCTTGACCTGCTGTGTTCATCCAGCCCCATGCTTGTTGTCTCGGATTCTCCAGCATCTGCAGTACCTTTTATCTCTGATACAATTTTCCTAGCTACCTGCTGTGTTCATCCAGCTCCACACCTTGTTATCTTGGCTTCTCCAGCATCTGCAGTACCTATTATCTCTGATACCCTTTTCCTAGCTACTGTCAGTTCTGCAGAAGGGTAAGTGGACCTGAAAAATTAACTCAGATGGCTTTACATCGATGTTACCAGACCTTTCTGTGTTTGTTTCTGATTTCCAGCACTCACAGTTCTTTTGGCAACCACCTAGAAATTGATATCCAATTCAAGCCTACCGACTGCCGCTCGAATAAACTTCCTCTTGCCCACCTTCCTGCAAAATGCCATCCCCTATTCCCAATTCCTTCGCCTCTGCCGCATCTGCACTTGAGATCAAGCATTCCACTCCCGGACATCCCAGATGTCCTTGTTTATCAAGGACCGCAACTTCCCCTCCACATTGGTCAAAAACACCCTCGACCGCATCTCTTGCATTTCCCGCAACTCATCCCTCACACCCCCTCGTCCTCACGTACCACGCCACCAACCTCCGAATCCAACACATCATCCTCTGACACTTCCGCCGTCTGCAATCTGACCCCTCTACCACAGATATATTTCCCTCCCCACCCTTATCTGCCTTCTGGAGGGACCACTCTCTCCATGAATCCCTTGTCCGCTGAACACTCCCCACCAGCCCTATCACCCCCGGCACTTTTCCCTGCAACCGCAGGAAGTACTACACCTGCCCCTACACTTTCCCCCTCACCCCCATCCCAGGCCCCAAAAAGACCTTCCACATCAAACAGATGTTCACCTGCACATCTGTTAATGTGGTATACTGCATCTGCTGTTCCCATTGTGGCATCCTCTACATCGGGGAAATTGGAGACCACTTTGTGGAGCTTCTTCACTCGGTTCGTGACAAACGACTGCACCTCCCAGTCGCAAACCACTTCAACTCCCCCTCTCACTCCTTGGACGACATGTCCATCCTGGGCCTGTGCCAGTGCCACAACAATACCACCGGAAGGTTGCAGGAACAGCACCTCATATTCCGCTTGGGAACCCTGCAGCCCAATGGTATCAATGTGGACTTCACAAGCTTCAAAATTTCCCCGTCCCTGACTGCACCCCATAACCAGCCCAGCTCGTCCCCGCCTCCCTAACCTGTCCGTCCTTTCTCCCATCTATCACTCCCCCCACCTCAACCTCCACCCCCACCTCCTACCTACCAGCCTAATCCCCGCCCCTTGACCTGTCCGTCTTCCCTTGACTGACCAACCCCCACCCTAACTCCCCACCTACACTCACCTTTACTGACTCCATCCCCGCCTCCTTGACCTATCTGTCTCTTCTCCACTTGTCTGCTTCTTTATCCATATTCCATCCTCCTCCCCCTCTCTCTCTATTTATCTCAGAATCCCCTTCCCCTCCCCCATTTCTGAAGAAGGGTCCAGACCCAAAACGTCAGCCTTCCTGCTCCTCTGTTGTTGCTTGGCCTGCTGTGTTCATCCAGCTCCACACCTTGTTATCTCAGCTATTTTGTGTTTTTTTTATTTAATGTAAAATGACCTTCACATTCTTGAGTGCAAACTTAAACACGTCAAGGCTCTTGTTGATTGTGAGTTACTGCTGCCAGTAATCTGAACTGGGAATTGCAAATGAGTTAACGTTGTGTTATCAATAGGCTTGGTTTGTTGAATTCTACTTGTTCAGATTTCAGATGAGAAGTAGCCAGTTGAGGAATATAGCACAAAATGACTGGTTTCTGTAAATTAAAACAGCACCATCAGGGAACAAAAACATATAATGGAAACAAATCTACACAGACAAGTCAGAATATTCCCTGTTACTGCTTTTATTAAACTTGTTTGGATTGTTCACATCAAAACATACCTTGGCTAACATCGTTTCTGTGTATTCTGATTTCTCCTCAGACGTCTCAGCTCCATACAATGCTCCTTCGATCCCTGGCTATGAATAAGTGGAATTCTTTTCAGTGGTCGTTTGAACTTCATACATTTAAGTTATCTTTGCTGTTAAATCTGCTTTAGCAGAAATAATGTCCAATAAAGGTTTTAAGACAACTGTGAACATCAGTGAAGTGCACACTTGACAGCTTGTGTTTGTAGAAAGGCAGTCAGTAACCTTAACATTAATGTCACTCTCACACTGAAATGAATGTGTGGAAACAGTTGATTTAAATACAATTTCATTATCTGCTTCAACTTCCTTCCCTACCATGGGTGAGAAATTAAAGTGGTCTGTAATTATGGGATGTCATGCAGTATTTAAAACGTCCACAGATTTGTCCTTTTGTTCATTTAAGTCTTCATTTTCAATTTGTTCTGATTTGAAACCTTCTCACTAAAAAAGGAGGTGGCTGTGGATTCCAGAGGATTGCTCATTTGGAAGGGGAGATGAATGAGCTTTACAAAAAGAAAACAGGTGGTATTTCTATGGGAGCAGAGTCAGAGGGTGGGAGTGCTGGGGATTGGCTCAAGGTGGGAGTTTTCAACACAATGGACTCCTTCTCTTGCTGCTTGTTTCCATGCTTCAGGTCAAACACCAAATGTTGGTCAAGGCATTCCCACGAGCTGATTTTCTGTCTCATTTTGTCGACAAAGCTGTGAAAATTCCGCCACCAGATTGCAGCTAGAATTCCAGTGGGTTTATGGAAGCGGAGGAGAGAAAATCCTCAATCACTAATTTGAAATTTGCCCCTGTTCTTCAGAGAAGTGTTTTTTATCACAGTTGAAGGGGGTCACTTAGCTCAGTTAGCTGGATGGCTGGTTTGCAGATTGGTGCTAACACCATGGGCTCAATCCGCACGCTGGCTGAGGTTATCACAAAGGTCATGACAGTCATTGTACAGTTTCACCTATTGGTTCCCAAACAGATTTCAGAAAAGGGAATCTCTCGTCCTTACTGAGATAACAAGGTGTAGACCTGGATGAACACAGCAGGCCAAACAGCATCAGAGGAGCAGGAAGGCTGATGTTTCGGGCCTAGACCCTTCTTCAGACCCTTACGTTGCTTGACCTACACGTGATTCCAGACCCACAACAATGTGATAGACTCTTAACTGCCCTCGGCTTAGAATGCCAGAATTCAGACTGCCAAAGCGAATCTTCTTTACTCAAGGAAGGCACTCAAATGAGAGGAGGACGAAGAAAATGTTTCAAAGACTCCCTGAGGGCTTCAGTCAAGAAATGAAATGTGGATGTCCACACATGGGAGACCCTGGTTCAAAAGGTACTAACTTGGAGGAAGCTCTTGTGTGAAAGGACACAATTCTTTGGGAATACCCACCAGAAAGAGGAAGTAGGGAAAAGAGTATGGAGAAAGGAATACCAGGGATCCCAATGCCAAGGACTAATCGCACCTCCTGGAAAGACCTGCCAAATGTGTGGTGAGAGATGTGGCTCTAGGATTAGGCTCATCAGTGACACAAGGACCCACGGAACCCTTGAGTAGTGACGCAGATTTTCCTTGGGGAATAATCGTTCTTGTTGACAAGGGACGATAGTTAGGGGAGGGCAGCAAATACTGGCCCCTGCCAGAGATGTCTGTGAAAGAGTAAATAAAAACACGACAGGTATATACTTCCTTTGTGAAAGGGACGAACGGTTTCCCTCTGTGTTGCAGGATTCTCTCCAAGCAAACCTTGTAGGGGACATAATTACCTGGCAACTTGTTGAGTCAAAGGGCCTGTTTCCACACTGTAGGGATTCTATGATGCCTCTATGATCTATGATGTTCTATGGGGATAATTTATTTTGTTTTACTTGTGAAAGCATTCTTCCAGGGTCCAGAGCAGATTAAACTGGGTTGCAAGTCATGCAAAGAGCAGCTGGTGGAGCTGACCAGACCATCAACTTCCCTTTGATTTGGCAACTGGCACCAGTGAACCAGCCAAGCTCACTGACTCTGTAACTGTTGAGGTTTATAAACATCGCAGGAGCTGGCAGAAATTTGAAGATTGGACAAATCCTGGGTGGTAAGTCTTTAAGTGCGATCTGTTCACTTGTGTGATTGACTTGTGCCAGTGGCTTAACACAGTTAAAGTAATTAGTTGTCATATGGTCTTCAGAGACTGGAACATGTTTATTTGCACGTTAAAATATTGTGGTCACTTGAAATCTGCACACAGAATGGAAAATGTTGGGAATCCTCAGCACATCTGGCAGAATTGAAGGAAAGATTCAGAGTCAATGGCACGAGCTGTACAGGTTGAGACTCCGATATCTCAATGACAGGGCCTTTGGCTGCACGAAATGGCATTGGAATCTTTCTCATCATTTTAACACATCCTACAGTTTCCTCATTGGCCAGCAATTAGTCCCAGGTAATTTTTATTACCCTACAATTGAAGATGATGAGAAGACTACTAATGTAGCTGACCCTATCACAGCACTCCATCTCTGAACCTCAACAGTTTCAATGGAGAGGTGTCAACCTGGTGAAGCTACCAGGATGAATATGATTTGCTGTTTCTGCAGCCTTCGGGTGGCATCATTGTGGCATTGCAGGAGGCCCAGGATGGACATGTCGTCTGAGGCATGGGAGGGGGAGTTGAAATGGTTTGCGACGAGGAGCTGCAATTGTTTGTTGCAAACTGAACACAGAACAGCAACTCATATTCCGCTTGGGAATCCTGCAGCCCAATGGTATCAATGTGGATTTCACAAGCTTCAAAATCTCCCCTCCCTCAACCGCATCCCAAAACCAGCCCAGCTCATCCCCGCCTCCCTAACCTGTTCTTCCTCTCACCTATCCCCTCCTCCCACTTCAAGCCGCACCCCCATCTCCTACCTACCAACCTCATCCCTCCCCCTTGACCTGTCCGTCCTCTCTGGACTGACCCATCTCCTCCCTACCTCCCCACCTACACTCACCTTTACTGGCTCCATCCCCGCCTCTTTGACTTGTCTGTCTCCTCTCCACCTATCCTCTCCTCTATCCATCCCCTATCCGCCTCCCCCTCTCTCCCTATTTATTTCAGAACCCTCTTCCCCTCCCCCATTTCTGATGAAGGGTCTAGGCCCGAAACGTCAAGCTTTCCTGCTCCTATGATGTTGCTTGGCCTACTGTGTTCATCCAGCTCCTCAGATGCCGTAGCAGTCCATGTTCAAATTTAACAAGACCTGGACAATACATAAGCTTGGGCTGGCCAGTGAAAAGTAACATTTACATCATATAAGTGCTAGGCAATGACTATCTGCAATAAGAGACAATCTAATGACCAACTCTTGACTTTCAATGACATTACCGAATGTCCCACTATCAACATACTTTGCTGGATGCCATCATTGGCCATAAATTCAGCTGGACTTGCCATAAAAATACAGGGGCTGTAACGGCAGGCTGGAAGCTAGGAACACTGCACTGAATAACTCACTGACTGCCCAAAGTCATATCAGGAAACATTCACTCCCTCCACCACTGATGCTCAGTAGCAGCAGTGTGTACTATCTACAAGACGCACTGCAGAAATTCACCAAAGATCCTCAGACAGTGTCTTCCAAACCCACAACCACTTTCATCTCAAAGAACAAAGGCAGCAGGTACATGGGAACACTGCCACCTGCAAATTCCCCTCCAAGCCAATCACCAGCCTGATATGAAAATATATTGCCGTTCCTTCAGTACCACTGGGTCAAAATCCTGAAACTTCCTCCCGAAAGGCATTGTGGGTCTACCTACAGTACCTGGGCTGCAGTGGTTCAAGAAGGAAGCTCATCACCACCTTCTCAGGGCAATTAGGAATGGGCAATAAATGATACCCACGTCCCACAGTTGAATAAAAAAAGACTAGGTCAGTTAAGAATGGTAGAGTTCCTTCTCTCAAGAAAGTTAGTGAAACCAGATTTTTTTTAATGACAATTGACAGTGGCTATATGTTATCCAATAGCTAGTTTTTATGGAAATTTTAGATTTTATTGAATTCAATTACAATATCTTTCACGACGTATTTGGAATCCATGTCACCAGAAGATTTACCCGGGTCTCTGAATAACTAGACGTGACCAAAACACTGCCACTTTCCCTGAATGTTTGGAGATTTGGAAAGCTTGAGAAGATGCACAAGATTGATAGCAATGATGAGAGGCATAAATTATATGGAGACAGCAAATTTGTCCCCTTTCAAGCAGAGAAGGTTAAGGGGAAATTTAATGGTGAGGTTCAAAGTTATGTGGAATTTTGATGTTGAGAGAAGCTGTAGGCGGGTCAGCGGTATCCCTAAGGACAGAACTTAGAGATAATTGAGAAGAGAATCAAAGAGATGTTTTGAAGTTGAGAGCTGTATGACATGCATTTTCTTTTTACAGCTTCCATAACAATTCCGAAAAGAAAAAAAATACTGGATAATACTTGAAATGAAAAAAACCTGAGAGGCTCTGGGGATGGAGCAGAGCAGTGGAAATAATTGCATAGTTCCTTCAAATGGCTATTACCTCTTGCTGTGCTGCATGATTATACTATTCTGACGGGGTTACGTTTTTCACTCGCATCTTTAGAAACATGTATTTTTCATCAGAGTTCAACAGTCCTTCTTTCCTCCATAAACAAACTGGCCGGACTGTCAATTATTTTGCATTAAGGTACCTCTCATGTGATTGATCTCACACTCCTCTAAGGATTGTTGCATTTACATTAGTGCACCATGTTAATAAGTCTCAACATTCTTACCTCCTTTTTCCTGCTGCTCAATGGAAGCAGAATATTATGACAGAGTCAACATTCTGAAGATAACAAGGTGTGGAGCTGGATGAACACAGTAGGCCAAGCAGCATCATAAGAGCAGGAAAGCTTGACGTTTTGGGCCTAGACCCTTCATCTAATGAAAAGTCTAGGCCCGAAACATCAGGCTTCCCACTCCTCTGATGCTGCTTGGCCTGCTGTGTTCATCCAGCTCCACACCTTGTTATCTCGGATTCTCCAGCATCTGTGGTTCCTATTATCTCTGATACAACATTCTGAAGGGATTCTATTAAAATCTATGTTCTATTATTCATATTCTCTCATGGGATCTGGGCATCACTGGCCAGACCTGCATTTATTATACATCCCTGGTTGCCCTTGTGAAGGTGGTGGTTAGCTGCCTTCATAAACTGCTGCAGTCCATGTGATGTAGGTTGACCAACAATGCCCTTAGGGAGAGAATTTTATGCTTTTGACCCAATGACAATGAAGGAATAGTGATGTATTTCCAAGTCAGGTGGTGAGTGGCTTGGATGGAAACTTGCAGGTGGTGGTGTTCCCATGTATCTGCTTCCCTTGTCCTTCTGGATGGGAGTCGTCATGGGTTTGGAAGGTGTTAGTCAAAGGAAATTTGGTGAATTTCTGCTGCGCATCTTGTACAAAGTACACAGCGATGCTACTGAGAATCAGTGGTGCAGGGAATGGATGTATGTGGATGTGAAGCCAGTCAAGAGGGCTGCTTTGTTCTGGGTGGTATCAGGCTTCTTGAGTGTAGTTGGAGCTGTAAATATCCAGGCAAGTGGGGAGTATACCATCACACTCCTGACTTGTGCCTTGTAGATGGTGGACAGGATGTGGGGAGTCAGGAGGTGAGTTACTCAATGTTGTATTCCTTGTCTCCGATCTGCTGTTGTAGCCATTGTATTTATAGGGAGAATCCAGTTGAGTCTCTGATCAACACTAATCCCATGGATATTGATAGTGCAGCATTTAGTGATGTTCAAACTATTGAATGTCAAGGGTTGGTGGTTAGATTGCCTCTGATTGGAGATGACCATTCCCTGGCACTTGTGTGGTGCAAATGTCGTTGCCATTGTCACCCCAAAACTGGGTATTGTCAAGGTCTTGTTACATTTGGACGTGGGCTGCTTCAGTATCTGAAAAGTTCAAATGGTATTGACTATTCTGCAATGATTAGCGAACATTCCACTTTTGGCTTCACAATGCAATGGAGGTCACTGATGAAGTAGCTGAAGATGGTTGAGCCGAGGACACTACCCTGAGGAACTCCTGCAGAGATGACCTGGAGCTGAGATGATTGACTTCCAACAATCACGACCATCTCCCTATGTGTCAGATGTCTCTAACCACCAGAGACTTTGCCCCCTGATACCCATTGATTCCAGTTTTGCTAGGGCTCCTTGATACCACACTGTCAAATGTCAAGGATCGTCACTCTCACCTTCCTTCTGGAATTCAGCTCTTTTGTCCATATTTGAACCAAGGCTGGAATGAGATCAGGAGCTGAGTGACCCTGGTGGAACCCAAACTGGGCGTCACTCAGCAAGTTATTGCTGAGCGGGTTCTGTTTGATAGCACTACTGATGACACCTTCCATCATTTTACTGTTGGTCGAGAGTAGACTGATGGGGCAGTGATTGGCCGAGTTGGATTTGTCCTGCTTTTCATGTACAGGACATATCTGGGCAATTATCCAAATTGTTGGGTAGATGCCTGCGTTGTAACTATACTGAAATATCTTGATCGGGGTACAGCAAATTCTGAAGCACAAGTCTTCAGTACTATTGCTGGAATAGTGTCAGGACCCCAAAACTTTGCAGTATCTAGTCCCTTCCATCATTTGTTGACATCATGTGGAGTGAATCAATTTGGCTGAAGACTAACATCTGTGATGTTGGAGACCTCTAGAGGAGGCCAAGATGGATCACCCACTTGACATTTCCAGCTGAATATAGTTGCGACTGTTTCAGCCTCACATTTTGCTTCCATCATTGAGGATGGGGATATTTGTGGAATCTCCTCCTCCAGTGAGTTGTTTAATTGTTCACCACCATTCACAACTGGATGTGGCAGGACTGCAGAGCTTAGATCTCATCCATTGGTTGTTGAATCACATAACTCTGCCTGAGACTCGATGCTTATGCTGTTTGGACACCTTGTAGTCTCGGATTCTCCAGCTTCTGCAGTTCCTATTATCTCGGATACAGTATCTAAGGAGTCATGAATGGTGCTGAATATTATGCAACCATCAATGGACATCCCCACTTCTGACCTTATGATGGAGGGGAGGTCATTAACAAAGCAATTGAAGGTGATTGGGCCTGGACATTATAAGACCATAAGATATGAGAGCAGAAAGATACCATTCAACCCATCAAGTATACTCCTCCATTTGATCATGGCTGATATGTTTCTTATTGTCATTCTCCTGTCTTCTTCCATAGTCCTTAGAATTTCCTTACTAATCAAGAACCTATCTGTCAAAATACTCAAAGACTTGGCCTCCACAGCTCTCTGTGGAAATGTGTTCCACAGATTCACCATCACCTGGCTGAAGAAATTCTTTCTCATCTCAGTTTTAAATGGTAGTGTCCTTGGGTCCTAGTTTCTTCTACTAGTGGAAATATTTTCTCTGAATCCACTCGATCCTGGCCTCTCAGTATTCTGTAGGTTTCAATCAAATCAGATACCGCGCCCCCACACACCACCGCTCCCCCCCCCACCACCCCCAACCCCTTCCTCTTAAACTCCACTGAGTACAAACAGAATCCCCAACCACTCCTCAAATGACAACCCCTTCACCTCTGGGATCATTCTTGTAAACATCTTCTGGAACCCCTTCAATGCCAACACATCTTTCCTTCGATCTCGGTCACAAAATTGTTCACAATATTCCCAATGCGTCTGAACAGTGCCTTATACAGCCTCAGCAGTACATCCCTGCTCTTGTATTCTTGTCCCCTTGAAATGAAGGCTAACATTGCATTTGCCTTCCTAACTGCCAACTGAACTTGCATGTAACCTTAAAAGAGAATCCTGAACTAATATCCCCAAGTCCCTTTGTGCTTCAGATTTCCAAAGATTTTGCCTATTTAGAAAAATGTCTACAACTCTGTTATAGTTTTAGTCATACAACACGGAAACAGACCCTTTGGTCCAACTCGTCCATGACAACCAAATTTCCCAACTTAAATTGGTCCTACTTGCCTGCATTTGGCCCATATCCCTCTAAGCCTTTCCTCTTCATGAACCTGTCCAAACGTCTTTTAAATTTTATCACTGTACCTGCATACATCATTTCATTTGGCAGTTCATTCAACATACAAACCACCCTCTCTGTGGAACGATACCCCTCAGGCCCCTTTTAAATCTTTCTCGTCTCACCTTAAAAATATGCCCTCCATTTTTGAACTCCCCTACCCCAGGGCAAAGACCCTTGCTATTCAGCTTATCAATGCCCTAATGATTTCATATACTTCTATAAGGTCACCCCTTAACCTCCTACGCTCCAGTGAAAAAATGTCCCAACCTATCTTTATAATTCAAACCTTCCATTCCCAGCAACATCCTGGTAAATCTTTTCTGCACCCTTTCAATCTCAATAATATCCTTCCAAAAGCAGAGGGACCAGAACTGTACACAGTACTTCAAAAGTGGGCTCACCAATGTCCTGTACAACCACAACATGACATCCCAACTCTTATACTCAATGGTCTGAGCGATGAAGGTAAGCATGCAAAATGTCTTCTCAACCACCCTGTCTATCTGGGGCACAATTTTCAAAGAATTGTGCACTTGACCCTTAGGTCTTTCTGTTGGACAACACTACCCAGAGCCCTAACATTAACTGTATGATTCCTGCCCTTGTTCATCTTATCAAAATAAATTGTACTTATCCAAATTAATCTCCATCTACCACTCTTTGGCTTATTGGCCCAATTGATCAAGTTCATTTGTAATCTTAGATTACCTCCTTCAATGTCCACAATGACACCAATTTTGGTGTCATCCTCAAACTCACTAACCATGCTTCCTAAATTCTCATCCAAATCATTTGCATAAATGACAAGCAATAGTGGACCCAGCACCGATCCTTGCAGAACACCAATAATCACAGGCCTCCAGTCCAAAAAACAACCCTCCAGCACTATTTCTGTCTCCTACAGTCAAGCCAATTTTGTATCCAGTTGACAAGCTCTCCCTGAATCCTATGTGATCTAACTTAACCAACTTGTCTACCATGTGGGCAGCTTATCAAATGCTTTACTGAAGTCAATGTATACAATTTCTACTACTCTGCCCTCAACTAACTTCTTGTTCAAATCTTCCGACCAAACTGCATAGTCTCACATTTTCCCACATTGTATTCCATCTGTCACTTCTTTGCCCACTCACATAATCTCTCCAAGTCCTTCCGCAGTCTCCTCACTTTCTCAATATTACCTGTCCCTCCACCTATTTTTGTGTCATTGACAAGCTTAACAACCATGCCCTCAATTCCTTCATCAAGATCACTAATACATTACATGAATAGCTGTGGTCCCAGCACAGACTTCTGTGTCGAACTCCACTTGTCACCAGCAGCCATCCTGAAAAAGATCCCTTTACCCCAACTCTCTGTTGTGTCCCAGTCAGCCAATCCTCTATCCATGCCAGAGGATCCATGTTACTGCCCTGAGGACCACCTACAGAGATGTTCTGGAGCTGAGATGACTGACCTCCGTCAACCACGACCATTTTCCTATAATCCAGTTCTGACTCTGACCAGTGATTGCCCCCTGGTTCCCATTGATTCCAGTTTTGCTAGAGCTCCTTGATACCAGACTCTGTCAAATGCAGCCTTGATGTCAAGGGCAGCCACTTTGCATGACACAGCAATGTCATTTTTCACTGCTCTCTAAGAAGTAAATGCCCAAGTTCCCATAAAGAGATGGAGCCTTCAACAAATCTTCCTACCATCAATATTAAGCTACTATTATTGCCCACAAGAAATACATTGGCTGGACATTTTTTGATGCTATAACAGACGTGTTAGGTTGAATTAAAAGTATTGGAGAATTGCATTAAAAGCTTCAAAAATATATTCATAAATTAAAAGGTGACTGAATAATAAAGACAACATTGTGGGCAAAACTAAGGGCTTAGTTCCACAAAACATTATCAAGTTGAAGGTAATTATGACGGGCCATGTTGTCTCTTTTGATGTTGTAAGACACAGAGGCAAAGAAGGTTCCAACACCATCTCTGGTGAGCAATGTGTTATCGAGCTCTGAAAATGGCTTTGAAACAGGTAACACTATTGGTTCAACACGATTGTCATTCCCCCGAAACAAGGATGGCTTCTGTTAGGTGTTTCTGATGTGTGAGTGTCCTCAGGGTGACCACCGTTTTATATTAGAGAAGGGAGAAAGATCCACCAGAGTTAATGGATCTACTCACAGTCCAATAGCTTCTAGCTTAAAGCAGGATGAGGGCAGTTGTGGTCACAGATGGTCATTTAGGAGAAAGACGAATGATATTGAGTTTAAAATGTTCACTTTGCTTCTCTCTCCACAGATGTTGCCAAACCTGTTGAGGTTCTCCAGAGCTTTCTGTACTTATTTCTGGTCAGTAACCCTATGGGTAACCATTGTCTGTTCACACAAATGACATGAGCTGAATAACTGAACCATTCCAGAAACATGGTTTCAAGGAAATCAAACTGAATACTCAGGGATAAACTAAATATTCACTTTTGAAAGGACAGGCATGAGGGGAAGGATGGTGGGGTAGCTTTGTCAATACCAGACTGAATACTTATGATAGTGAGAAATAATCTGAGATCAGATGCCACAGAATTCATAAGGGTTATGATAAGAAATAGCAAGGGAATGAAGACCTTGGTGGGAGTAGTCCATTTGACCTGTAACAGTAGTTGTTCTTTAGGACAGGGAATAAATCAGGAGGTAATGAGGACCTGTAAAAGTGGGAGTACATTAATTGTGGGTGATTTTAATCTCCTTACAAATTGGGAAAATCAAGTTGGCACAGTTGGCTGCAAGGAAACTTTATGGAGTGTTTTTGAAATAATTTAATAGAATATAGAAAAGAACAGCTCAGAAACAGGCCAGTCAGCCCACAGTATCTCTGTTGACCCTTCTGCCTGTACATGGTCTATATCCCTTTATTTTCTGCTTGTTCATGAGTCTGTCTAAAAGCCTCTTAAACTTTGCTATAGTATCTGCTTCCACCTATTCTTCTGGCAGTGTGTTCCAGGTACCTAAAATCTTCTGTGTAAAAACAGCTTTCCTCACACATCTCCTTTAAACCTTACCCCTTGCTCCCTAAACCTATGCTCTCAGTATTTGTCATTTCCACCCTTGGAAAAAGATTCTGACTATCCACCCTATCTACGCTCCTCATAATTTTATATACTTTGATCATGTCGCTCCTTAGCTTTCAACGTTCTCATGAAAACAATCCAAGTTTGTCCAACCTCTCCTTATAGCTAACACTCTCTGTTCCAGGCAACATTCTGGTAAACCTGAGATAACAAGGTGTGGAGCTGGATGAACACAGCAGGCCAAGCAGCATCATAGGAGCAGGAAAGCTTGACGTTTCGGGCCTAGACCCTTCATTTTGCACCTTCTCCAAAGCCTCCACATCCTTTCTATAGTGTGGCAACCAGAACTGCACACAATACTCCAAATGTGGCCAAACTAAAGTCTTGTATAGCTACAACATGACTTGCCAACTTTTATTCACAATATCTTAATTGATAAAGGTGCACAAGTCATGTGCCTTCTTTAGCTCCTTATCCTCTTGTGTTGACACATCCAGGGAGCTATGGACTAGGACCTCAAGATCCATCTGTATATCAGTGATTCTCAGGGTCCTTCCATTTTGCAGTATTCTGTCCTCTTGCATTTGACTTCCTAAAATGCATCACCTCACACATTGTCTGGATTAAACTCCATTTGCTTTTACTCCACCCAACTTTCCAGCTGGTCTATATCCTGCTGCATCCTTTGACAACCTTCCATGCCACCCACAATAAAACCAACTTACATGTCATCTGCAAGCTTACTAATCAGAGGACTGATATTTTCATTAAAATCATTTATATTCTGAGAAGCATCTGTTGTGTATCCAACCAGGGATCAAGGTATTTTTGATCTTGTTATGTGTAATGAGACAGTTTAATAACTGATCTCAGAGTAAAAGATTCCGTGGAGAATATTGATCCTAACATGGTAGAAACAAAATCAGAAATTGCTAGAAATACTCAGCACGTCTGGGAGCATCTGTAGAGGGAAAGCAAACTTAATGTTTTGGGTCCAGTATCTCTTCTTCAGGATATAACATGGTAAAATTTAGCATTCAGTTTTTGAGAGTGACAAATTTGGATTGGAAACTGCTTAAATATGGAATGAGGGCAGTTTTCACTGGAATACATGAGGAAAGAGTTTATCAGGAAAGACAGTTGACGAACAATGGTTTCTCGAGTTGTATTGCTTGTAAGAGCATCATTTGATGCCCATCATTAACTGTCAATGAACTGATTGGATCTCTAGGGCAATTAAGAGTTCACCACGTTGCTGGTTTTCAGATCACATGTAGTCCAGACCAGGTAAAGACTGCAGTTTCTTTCCCTAAAGGGCACAAGCAAACTAGATGGGTTTTTACAATAGTCAGTAGTGGTCACATTTGGGTTTTTTGTTTGTTAATTCCAAATTTGACTAATTTCATCATTTGCCATATGGATTGTGAATTTCAAACCTCTTTTTATCAGCCTTCAATCACTTGATTAATTGTCGATATGACCAATAATTTATACCTGAGTTCTGCCTCACTGAATTAAGGGCAAGGAGACTGAATAAAGGATGAGATGGAAAGTCAAGCCCATCAATCTTCTCCCTTTCATCAATCTGACAAGACAGTGCCCATATAGTTTGTTATTTGCTGGCAGATCAGTGTTAAAAACTACCATGTCTGAACTCTGTACTTTCCACTTCAGTCGAGAACAGCTCTACCTGATTGAAAGACCCTCCAGAGACTTTGAAGCCCGAAGAGGGTAGAGGTGCTGGTTGGTGAGTAAGATCAAAACTAGCAATATTTCATCAGCTACATTGAAATGTTTCGTTCTCTTGGATATTGATAAAGATTCAAAGAGAGCAGAGCCTTTCTCCTGCAAAAGCAGTATCTAAAAGATAAATAAGCTTAGTTATTTTTCCAGAAGAAAGTAAGAATGCTTTGGCTGAGACTGAATGCTCGTGTACTGTGCTGGGAAATTGAATGTAATTGCATGTGTCTAACAGAGTAACACAACACAAGGAATGATGTATTCAACTGTTATCTTTTTGGATATATGCCTTTAGACCTGGATGCGTCCATACTGTTCGAATGAATGGAAGATCTGGGTAAGCACTTAAAATGCCAGGGTATAGGAGACTATGGACCAAATGCAGATAAATGGGAATAATATTGTTTGGGGTTTGTTGATTGGCACAGACGCAGTGGGCCAAAGGGCCTGTTTTCATATTGTGTAAGTCTATGTCAGGGGAATTGACCTAAAAGTCTTACCTTTCAATCAGCATGTATCACACTCAGTTGTTCAGTGTCATAGACAGGGGGTATCAATTCTAGAGTGTATAACTTTTAATTAAATTACATGATTGTAAGGATGAACTTTGACGCATTTTCAGTGGATGGATATTCTCTGTTCAATTTTTTTTAATACTATGTTTTGTACAGCATGTGGATCTTACTGCCAAGGCCAGCACTTGTCAACCATCTCATTTTACTTTTGGGTTGATTGCCTCTTTAGGCCATTTCAGAGTATTGTTAAGAGGCAACTACATTGCACACATAGTCCAGGCTAGGTAAAGATGGCAGACTTCCTTCCCTGCCCAGTAAAACAGTCGAGGCTACCTCGTTGAATGCCTTTAAAGCAAAAGTAGATCGATGTTGGAACAGTAAAGGAATTAAGTGTTATGGTGAGCAAGTGGGTTGAGTTGAGTTGAGTCAATGAAAAGATCAGCCATGATCTTATTGAATGGTGGAGAAATTGTTGAGGTTGGTTGGCTCGCTGAGCTGGTTTCTTGTTCCCGCAGACGTTTCGTTACCAAGATGGGTAACATCCTCAGTGCAGCCTCCGACAACTGCTCACCCAAACTAAAGACCCACTCCCCGCCATGGACAGGACCAATGTCACCTACAAGATGCCCTGCAGAGACTGCGAGAAACACTACATCGGACAAACAGGAAGGAAACTAACAACAAGAGTACATGAACACCAACTGGCTACAAACAGACACAACCAATGCTCACTCATCTCAATCCACATGGACAAGGAGAACCACGACTTCGACTGGGACAACACCAAGATCCTGGGACAGGCTAGGCAGAGACAAGCACAAGAATTCCTGGAAGCACGGCACTCCACGAAGCAGGCTATTAATAAACACATTGAACTCGACCCCATATCCATTCCACTACGAAGGAAAACCAGAAGTGAGGCAATCCATCGCAACGGACCCCAGAGTTTAAAAACCAGGCGGGAAAACACACCGACGCTACATCGGAGGCTGCACTGAGGATGTTACCAAGCACGGTAATGAAACGTCTGCGAAACAACAAACCAGGTCGGCGAAACAACCAACCTCAGCACCCGCTACCCGAACTACAAATCTACTCCAAAACCTTAATGGTGGAGAAAGCTCGAGGGGCCAGATGCTGCTCCTGCTCCTACTTCGTATGAGCATTTCTCCTGACAATGGTTGCATGTTGCTATTCGAATGACTTTTAATTCAAAATTTCCATTGCATTCACAGTTCATGATTTCCCATCGTGGGATTCAAACCCATAGCCCCTGTACATTAGCCTCAGCTGATGGATTGCTTGTCCAGTGATATTACTACACACCATCATTACCTCTTTACGCATGATGCAAAAATTCTAGGGAGAAAACTATGTTATTGTACATAAGGTCTAATCAGACCAAGCATATTTGGAACAAATATTATCAATATTTCACCAATTCTAACATCACCCCAGAACTTATACATGGTTTAAATTATGTAAATTTATCAACAGTGCCTGCCTGCCATTATCTACTTATTGACCTTGTGGTCCCTACTTTTTTAAGCAACTATAGAATAGTTCTGTTTTAAATAAGATTCTTTACAACTATTTTGCAAGCATTTTGTAGTTTGACAGAATTATAACTCTGGTTGTAATAAATGGAAATTTAAGCTAAATATTTGCAAAAGTCTCACTAAACCATGAACTCTGCGGAAGGCTGTTGCATAAATCTATCCTAATGCACACAGCCAATTAAAGTGGAATGAAATAGGGAGAAAAAAACAATGAATAAGATACTTACAGATAGTAAGAATTGCTGATGCTGGAGCCAGAGATAACACAGCGTGGAACTGGAGGAACACAGCAGGCCAGACAGCATCAGAGGAGCAGGAAAGTTGATGTTTCGGGCCTAGACCCTTCCTGAGAAAATAAAATACCTGTATTTTATAACAAAGGCTCCATATCTAATAATTTTTGTTGACTTGAGTTTTAACGATTGTGTATACCTGGAATTTTTTTAAAGAGCTTGATGAAAGGATATTGAGGTATTATTTTTAACAAGGTATTTCTTAGATGTCACATGTTTTGGGGCAACTGTTTGTTTACTGGAGACCTCTGTCCGAGTTCATAGTGTCGCATTGAAGTATCTATTTAGAAATAGTTTGAATTTGTAGTTCACTAGCCTGCTAAAGGAAATGAGTTTCCATTGTATCTTCCCTTTTCTGGAAAGTAATCCTTGTGTGTGTGTGTGTGTGCGTACACGTGTGCATATGCGTGTACATGTGCATATTTATAGAAGTAAACATTTTTATTTACGTGTAATGGTCTGCGTATGTTAAACAATTTTTGCACCTTGAACAAACACGTTGTTTTATGATAACACAATAATTTTGTATTTATTGAAGAAACCTGGCTGATGAATGTTTTTATTCTGATTCTATAATGGAGAAAGCATTTGATTGGCTGCATTGGGAAGTGTGTAAAGCAATTAAATTGACCAAAGAAGGAGTAGGCCATTCAGTCCATCAGGTCTGCTCTACCATCTCAAAGAATCACGATAGTGTGGAAACAGGCCCTTCAGCCCAACAAGTCTACACTGATCCTTGGGCCATCCCATCCAGGCCCATCCCACTATAACCCACCTAACCTACATGTCCCTGAAGACTATGGGCAATTTAGCATGGCCAATCTACCTAGCCTACACATCTTTGGACTGTGGGAGGAAACCCAAGCACCCAGAGGAAACCCACACAGACTCAGGGAGAATGTACAAACTCCACACAGACAGTCACCTGAGGTTGGAATTGAACCCAGGGCCCTGGCGCTGTGAGGCAGCAGTGCTAACCGCTGAGCCACCATGCCACCCTATCTATTGAGGTCACGGGGCCATATAGCTCTCAACCCCACTTTCTTGCCTGCTCCCCATAACCCTTGATCCTTTAACTGATGAAAAACACTCTCAGCCTTGAAAATACTCAACGATCCAGCCTCAGCATCCCTCTGCAGAATATAATTCCACAGATTTGTTGATGAATTGATGTTATGATCTACAGAGGCACGGGGCCTGGAGGCAGTGCTCTCCTCCAAACTCACTATTAACGATTTATAACACCTTTCATCAATACTCAACATTTCAAAGTGCTTAGCAACTAAATGAAGCACTTTACCACAGTGGCCTCACTGCTAATGTTGGAATTGCAGTGGGTAATTAATGCACAGCAAGCTTCCATGAACATCAAAGCAATAATAACCAGGCTGTCTGTGTGCTGTGGTGGTGACTGAGGGATTAATATAGGCCGGACTGCCGCTCTTCTTTGAAATGATGCCATGGGATTATTTCCAACTGGGAAGGACGATAGGTCCTCAGTTTAATCTTTCATCCATAAAAACAACATGCCTTGTAATATAGCATTCCCTCACTGGCTGACTAGAAAATCGATGCTAATTTTGATCTCAGTTGATGGATTGGGACTCAGACCTGGACCCCTCTGACTTGGGGTGACACAATGGCACAGTAGTTGCCATTGCTCCTACATGGCACCAAGGACCCAGGTTTGTTTCCATCCTAAGTTGACTGTCTGTGTGAAGTTTGCACATTCTCCTTGTGTCGGTGTGGGTTTCCTCCCGTAGTCCAAAGATGTGCAGGTTACAGTTGGATTGGACATGAGAAATGCAGGGGAATAGGGTAGCGGGGGCATGTCTGGCTAGGATGTCCTTTGGAGGGTTGGTGTGGACTTGATTTGCCGAATGGCCTGCTTCCACACTGTAGGGATTCGATGACCCTTAAAAGAGTTTATTTCACATTGAAAGAAAGTTGACACTGAGACAAGGAGGAGATGTCACCAGGGTTTAATGGAAAAGGATGGATGAAGTCTCAAGTAGAGAATAAACACTGCTATGCTTGAAAGACCATTATCTGTTGTCATTCCCAATTGATTCCCAATGAGGTGAGGTTGAATAAATTTGGATTGTTTTCACTGGAAGTATGGAGGCTAAGGGACAAATTGATCAAGGTTTACAAAATTATGAGAGGCACATAGATCAGATGGGTAATCAGAGAACTTTTTTCCCCAGAATGGAAAGGTCAGCTGCAAGAGGGCACAGGTTCAAGTTAAGAGGGAAAAGTTTAGGAGAGAAGTGCAGAGAAAATTTTTTTCACACAGAGAGTGGTGGATGCCTGGAATGTACTGCTAGTAGAGGTGTTGGAAGCAGGCACATTAGCAATGTTTAAGGTGTATCTTGGTAGATATATGAAAGGAAGGTGAATGGAGGGATAGGAACTGCGTATGAGCAAATAGTAGCAGGTGTAAATAAGGATTAGGAATCGGTGCAGGCTTGGTGGGCCGAAAGGCCTGTTTCTGGGTTGTATTGTGTTGTAAAGTTACATCTGTACTTTTAAAAGGACGCACATACCCCAAAGAAGAAGAAAAAATGGTGCAGATTAACAAATTATTTTCAATCTTGTGGGAAAACCAAAATACAGTCTTCCTTCATTTTGAAGCATTTCAACATTGTCTCAAATGCTTTAAATGCTTAATATTTAAGCATGTTTAGAAGGATAATTCTGAAACACTCTGATGATTTTCAATCTGTATTTTCAATGTGTTTTTAAATACTAGATAATTTGAATAAAAATTGTGAAAAGAAAAACTAGATCGTTATTAAATATCTTCATTAAAAACAGCAGCGCTTCGTAATGACAAAGCTTTATTAGCAATTCATCTTCATTATCCAGCAATTTAAAAAAAATTATGATGAACCTACAACTGACCACTTTCCAGGTTCCCTTGGGTACAACATATTTTCTCAATCTGCCTTGGAGCCTACTGTCCTTCTTGGAGGTGAGAGATCGTAAGATGACAAGTGTTCTATAGCTGTGCATTAAAAGCTGCCTCTTCTCATAAAAACAATGTGGAATATATATTATAGATATCAGAGATAAAAGGTACTGCGGATGCTGGAGAATCCGAGATAACAAGCGTGGGGCTTGATGAACACAGCAGGCCAAGCAGCATCTCCTGCTCCTATGATGCTGCTTGACCTGCTGTGTTCATCTAGCCCCACGCTTGTTATCTGGAACATATATTATACTGTGTGGTTGTTTAGAGGATGCATATGGTGTGGTAGTAGGAGGGGCAGATGCAAACAAATTCAGGGAGTTCGGTTTATAGAAGATACAATAAAACGAAGGACTTGCATTTCTCAAGCCTTTGACATCTAACAGTTATACAAAAGCTCTTTGCAGTCATTAACATGCTTTGGAATTGCAATCACCACTGTGATGTCAGAATTAGGGTACCAAGATCTCAAAAACATCAATTTAATAATGACCAGAGAAATACAGCAAAAATAAAAATCCCGAATGGAAAATATTGTTAAAAAAGAAGAGTAAAATATAATTGTATCAGAGATAATTGCGTTTTCTCACCTTTAAACAGTGCAAATGTCACAGGCAAGAAGCCAAGAGTGAGGGAATCATCTATTCTGCTGAAAAGGTCACAAATAGCATTAAGAAACATAACTGGGAACAATAGATATCAATGAGGGAACTCTCCACTGGTTGGAGTCATACCTGGCGCATAGGAAGATGGTCGTGGTTGTTGGAGGTTGGTCACCTCTGCAAGAGTTCTTCAGGGTAGAGTCCGAGGCCCCGCCACCTTCAGCTGCTTCATTAATGACCTTCTCTCCATCACAATGTCAGAAGTGGACGTGATCACTGATGATTGCACAATGTTCAATGCCATTTGTGACTCCTCAGAAACTGAAACAGCCCACGTCCAAAAGCAATAAGACCTGGACAACGTCAAGACTTGGGCTGACATGGGGAAAATAACATTTGTGCGAGGCAAGTGCCAAACATTTAGCATCTCTGACAAGAGACAAACCAACCATCGCTCCTCAACATTCAATGACATCACCATTACTGAATACCCCACTATCAACACCCTAGAGATTACCATTGACGAGAAATTCAACTGAACTAGCCATATCAATACTGTGGCTACAAGAGAAGGTCAGAGACTAGGAATTCTGTGGCTAGTAACTGACATTGTGACTACTCAAAGCCAGTTCACCAGCTACAAGACACAAGTCAGGAGTGTGACAGAATGCTCCCCACATCCCTGGATGAGTGCAATACTCAAGAAGCTTGACACCATTCAGGACAAAGAAACTGCTTAATTGGCACCACAATTGCAAGCATCCACTTCCTCCACCACTAACACTCAGTAGCAGCAGTGTGTACTACCTTCAACATACACTGCAGAAATTCGCCAAAGATCTTCAGACAGTATTTTTCAAAGAAGGTCAAGGACAGCTGTATCACAGGAACACCACCAACAAAGTTTCGCTCACCATCCTGATTTGGAAATATATCGCTGTTCCTTCGCAGTCATTGGGTCAACATCCTGGAACTCCCTCTCTACCAGCATTGTGGATCTATTTACAGGCTGCAGCAGTTCAAGAAGGCAGTTCTCCACCACCTTCTCATGGGCAATGAGGAAATCAGCAATAAATGCTGGCCCAGACAGTGACACCTACATCCTGTCAATAAAAAGTAAATAAAAATATGTCACTTTTTTCCTTTGTCATGTTGATTGAGGGATAAATATGTGTCAGTATCAGTCCACGGTCATGTAGTGCTAGCCTTGTTGAATAAGAACATGGACTGTTTCAGTATCTGAGGAGTTGTGAACAGCACTGAGCATTTTGTGGCGTTATCAGTGAGCAATCCCACATTTTGGCGGAAGGTTATTGATGAAGCAGCCAAAGCTGATACCTGCTGTGGAGATCTCCAAAAATATTGTTCCTGAACTGAGAGGGTTGACTTCCAACAGCTACGACCATCATCCTTTGTACTGTTTTTATTGATCTTGACATTTTCCGGTCTTATCTCCGAAGATAACACAGAGATGGTATTTTGCACCTGCACATAATAAGTTGGGAATGTTGTTTAAATCATTAAAATAATTCATCTCTGTATCTAACTCAATCTGTGTGATGCAGTGCCACTGCTGTGTTTGGATAGTGCTTGCATGTAGCGTGGAGTACATAACATAAATTAATTGAATATAAAATTTAGATGAGTGTTTGACATTTTACGTTTTGAATGATAAATCTTCAACCTCATTCATGGCTCTGAAAGTGTGGAAGAGAATTATTTAGCAACCTTTTGACAAATCTCTCAATATTTGATGGATTTCCATTTTTTAATCCTACCTGATGTCAGATGCGTTTGTGTGATTTAAAAGATGATTCATCTTTTCAAGATAAAACAACAAATAACCAATTTGATGTTTCCATTGAGCTCAAATGCCAAAGCTAAAGAGAATAATTTTATTAAATCTAATTCGAATGACAGTAGGCAAGTGGAGAGCTGATGACAAGGAGACAGAAAGTAAGTTGGCATTCTGGTAAATATTTACAATGTCACTTGTGTTTGCTTCAAAATCAAAGTTTCTTTTTATTTTGTGCAATGCAAGACTCAGGGTTCTGAGGACAGGTCACTATATTCAGAATGCTAACTCTGTTTCTCTCCCCACAGAAGCTGCCAGATCTGCTGAGTTTCTCTAGCACTTTCTGTTTCTGGCTCAAAAGCAACATTTGTTGCCCACCCCTAATTAAACCGTTGTCTTTTTGTAGCATTTTCAGAGGGTCATTAAGAGTCAACCATGTTGCTTTGGGTCTGGAGTCACACTTCGGCTAGACCAAGTAAGGAGGGTGGATTCCATTCCTTGAAAGTGAACCAGATGAGGTTTTCCACAAAAAAAAAGTCACTGACAGTTTCATTGCCACCTTCACTAAAAGTGGCTTTTAAGGTATTTTTAATCAACTTGTTCAGAGATGTCATCACACACCTCTGGAGCAGGTGGGACTTGAACCCAATCTCCTTGTGAGGACACTACAACTGCACCACAAGAACCCCCAGAATGGTCACTTTTGATTCCAGACTTATTAGTTGAATTCAGTTATTTATATTCAATTCATGCCATCTTTTGAGCATGTGTCTTCAAGGAGTTTGCTCAGTCCCTACATTATGCATCCTGTGAACTTACACCTCTCCTTTCAACCTTACTCATGCATAGCAATGAAGGTGAACCTCTTCCATAGCATGAGACTGGACTTTTCTCCAGTCGAAATGTAGTCAACTAGTTTAAAGTGTACTAAAAAGAAACCAATTACAACTAACTTTGAGAAAATATAATAAGGATATGGCATGAAGCATGGGATATTTGTGCAGTAAATTGGGCCCTAAAGCACACACATTCATTCTCACATGCACACACACACACGCACATGCACTCATATTCGCACACATGCAGAGACGCACACGTACAAACATAACATGCATGCACACTCACACACACACACACGCACATGCACTCATATTCGCACACACGCAGAGACGCACACGTACAAACATAACATGCACACACACTCACACAGACACACACACAGTTGTTCACACAGACGTACATGGATACACAGACACACACAAACATATGCATATACACAAATATACACACACAAACACAATAGTTCAAAGCTAAAAGACTTTAGTTTGAAAAAAGAGAAAAAAAAGTGCATAGTCTAAATTCCTTTGGGGGTTTATTTGCCATGAGGTTTTTAACCTGATGCCGTGATTGGTTAGATGCACAATTATGAGGAGCATAGATAAGATAGATAGGAAGAAACGTTTCTCCCTAGCACAGGTATCAATAATGGAAAGTTTAGATTTTAAGTCAGGGGCAGGGGTATTAGAGGATTGGAGGAAGATTTTGTTCACACAGAGAATAGTCGGTGTCAGCCTGAAAATGTGGTAGAGGTGGAAAACATCACAATGTTTAAAAAGTATTTGGATGAGCACTTGAAATGACATAGCATAAAAAGCTGTACAAGGGATGGAAAATTGGATTAGAGTTGATGAATGCTTGATGACTGGCCGAGACATGATGGGCCAGAGAGCCTGTTTCTATGCTAAAAAAACTCAATGACAGTAAGACCCACTTAATTAATTAATTGGATAGACCTTGAACAGATGTAGCAGATGTAGCAACTCAAGACTGGGCATCCATGAGGTGCTGTGGGTCATCAACAGCAGCAGAATTGTACTCCAGCACAATCTGTAACCTCACGGCCTGGCATATCCCCCACTCAACCATTACCATCAAGCCAGGGTAACAACCCTGGTTAAATGGAGAGTGCAGGAGGGCATGTCAAGAGCAAAACCAGGCATACCTGAAGATGATGGGTGAACCTAGAGAAGCTACAAAACAGGACTACCTCTGTTACAAATAACATTAGCATCAATTGGTGACAGCGTTAAGCAATTCCACAGCTACAAATTATCTGCAACCGTGTTGTTTACACAGTGCCTGCAAAGGGAGGGTGAGTGAGTGGGGGTCAGGTTACTTGTTTCTCAAACCTCACAGCCTTCTTTTCTAATATTGTTTTCTTAAAACAGCTCCTTCTCGTTTTGGTTGAAAAACACAAAATTTTAAAAAAATACACACTCCCTACACAGACCAAGAAAGCATTTTTTTTTTGCCATGGGTTTATTCTTCAGAAAGCTTTTGAAGAAACAATTTATTTTCCACTCTCCATTTTTTTTTTGTTAGCCTATGGGAGTCATCTTGGGCAATGACCATTTTAATGATTTGATCAAGCAAATAACCAATCATTCATTAGGGATTGGGTAACTCTGAGGTTTCGATTAATTAAAATGGTCAAACTTGTTATAAATTAGGAAACAGACACAGCGACAAGCCTACTGATGCCTGAATACACAACTTGCATATCTAGACTATCAATGAGCAGGGTCACAGCGCTTGAAGTCCTTAAATGATAACTCTCTTACAGAAAGGCCCACATCCAACAGTCACAAGCTGCCAGTGTTGATATAAGGAGTGGAGAAACAGTCCACTCTTTGCAAACTCCCCAGCTGGTCATTAGAAAGGTCTGAAGTTCTTTTTCTTTCAGTTAAATACTATACCTTCCTCCTACTAACCTGCAGTTAACATTGTTTTCTTGTTGCAGGAAGGCCAACCACAAGTTTTGCTTATGGTAACTGAAAGGACATGCTTAATACATACTGAAACCAACAGTTGCGAATATTACGGTTATCTTTTAAGTTTTCGATTACCTGATTTTTTTTCTCCATTCGGCATTTTAAATAATGTTTTCCTTCTGGAGACAGAGATCGAAAACCTTATCTAGACTGCCACTGTTCTGCAGTCTTAAATCCATCTTCCCTGTGCTAATAAATAATCATCTTGAAATAGCCACTGATTAGATATTTCCAACCTGCTGGAGATTTGTTTTCAGACTTGGTTACTGCAGATGAGGTTTCATTGCCAATATGTAAAGATTCGCATAATTGTACAAATCAGCTAGGAGATGGTGGTCTTTACATGCGTCCTAAGGCTGGCTGTTGGGGGTGAACGCATGGTGGTTGTGTGAGTGGTGCACTGTAAGGTATAGCAGTTGACTGGTTTCATTGCCACTGGTGTGCAATGTCAATTTCAGTTCATACTGTCTTCTATTTAACCCATGTTGGTGTGATAACATTTTATGAAATCCTTTCTGATTTACACCATTATGCGAACGTTCACATGTTGGAGATGAGACATCACCTAAGTCACTCAGCCTAAAAAACATAAACCCAGAAGACAGATGATATACAAATGAACTGCTATTTCAGGGCGTTCCTTTTGGCACTGAAGACGAACCTGGTCTCAGGTTGCTATCTATTTTTCTATCGTGTGAGTCTGTGTTGGTGTGCCTGAACGCCTGTTTACATGTGTATGCGTTTTTATGCATCTGTGTGATTGTGTCTGCACCTGTGCGTGTGTGTGCATGTGTGTGTGCGTGTGTGCGTGTGTGTATAAAGATGTACACTTGATATGGAGCAGGCAATCAGCCAGTTAGAACATAGAACATGGAACAGTACAGCACAGTACAGGCCCTTCAGCCCCCAATGTTGCGCCGAACTTTTACCCGAAACCAAAGGTCTATCTAACCTCCACCGCTACCTTATACTATCATCCATATGCCTATCTAATAGACACTTAAATGCCCCTATTGAGGCCAACTCCACTACCCTCTCCGACAATGCATTCCACGCCCCTACCACTCTCTGAGTAAAGAACCTATCTCTGACCCTACCCTTGTACCTACCTCCACTCACTTTAAAACTAAGCCCTCTCTTAATAGCTACCTCCACCCTGGGGAAAAGTCTCTGGCTGTCTACTCTATCGATACCTCTGATCATTTTGTACACCTCCATCAAGTCACCTCTCATCCTTCGTCGTTCTAAAGAGAAAAGCCCCAGCTCTCTCAACCTTTCCTCATAAGACCTTCACTCCATTCCAGGCAACATCCTGGTAAATCTCCTCTGTACCTTTTCCAACGCTTCCACATCTTTCCTGCAATGAGGTGACCAGAACTGGACACAATACTCCAGATGTGGCCGAACCAGGCTTTTGTCTAGCTGGAGCATAACTTCACGGCTCTTGAACTCAATCCCAATATTAATGAAAGATAACACACCATACGCCTTCTTAACAACTCTATCCACCTGGGTGACAGCTTTCAGTGAACTGTGAGCATGAACCCCAAGATCCCTCTGCTCCTTGTTTTCTTTAACTGAATAAAATCTTGTGTTTGGCTCTTTATTATTGACATTAGGAAAAAACAACTATATTCTAGTTAGAGAAATGTCTAGCCTAGTGTTGGAATGAATTAAATATCGCAACTAATGAAGGAGTTTGAAAAGAAAGAGGAGCAAGTTGACTCTTTCTCACCTTGTAGTAATGCAACACAAGTGGTAAAGCAAAACACAGTGAAATGGTCCATTACAATTGATCAGACCTTCACTTGCCATTGTTACTCCATTGAGATTTAATAGATTTATTCTCTGAACTTGACGGAAATATCAAATCTATTACATATTATTTTATCTTGAAGGATGACTCATCTTCACAATCTCACAAATATATCTGACATCAGGTAGGATTAAAGAATGCTGAATCTATCAAATATTGAAAAATTGATCAAAAGATTGCTGAATGAGTCACTTTCACAGCAAGGAATTGCACTGGCAGTGATCTACTGTTCAGTTCATAACATGTCAAACTGGAGTGAGAGCCATGTTATATTATTTTCTCCACATTACATGAACAGCTCTATAAACCTTAAGCAAACACAAGTACAAAGTAACCCTAATGGAATTAGACACAGAGCTTCATGAATTAATATAGCCTATACAGCATTTCTCAAAGTGCCTAATGCCACGGTGAAAGTAAGCACTGAGAAAAAGGAAGCACTTTCCAATTGCGTTTTGATAGTTCTTAACAAATTGCCAGACATTGATTAACCAGTGCAGTATGATAATGACTCGATCCATTATTCATGTTATAAATCTCACTGATTTTTCATTACTTTTTTATTCAAAATCAATTTTGATTTAGAGCTGTGAACTGAGAGCTGTGAGCCGAAGATGCCCCTTGGACTATAAGCAGCAGCTTGTGTTAAAATTTAAAAAAAACAGAAATAAGTTGTGGTTTGTTTGTGAGGCCAGGCTGAAAGATAATTACAAGTTGGTTCTTAATCAAAAGGATTCCATAGATGATTCGTCACTGGGTGAGAACAGTACGGACTCATAGGTTCATAGAGCATGGAAACAGACCCTTCGGTCCAACCAATCCATGTTGGCCATTATGTCAAACTAAATTAGTCCCACCTGCCTACTTCAGGCCCATATGCTTCCAAACCTTTCCTATTCATGTACCCACATATACCATTTCCTCTGGAAGTTCATTCCACACACAAACCACACAGATAGCAGATCTTGGCTATTAATGAGGTCCATACCTGGGAATTGATTCCAGGAAGTCTGGAACAGGCCTTGTGCTCCAGCAGAGAGCAGACGTTGAATGGTAACAGGGAAATTGTTGGGACATAGTCAGTCTGACAGGGAGAAGCCAGAGTTTTGAACCGGGATTTGGATTGCTTTTTCTGAGAGGAGCTTTGTTGTTGATGTTACAGCAGGAAGATTTTAAATCCCCCTGCCTCACCTTCCATTAACAGCTATTGGAAATTCAGAGAACTTCAGTTATGAGTATTACTGATGTCCTCTGCATGAGCTGAAAATGTGGCCCTGATCTACATCTTTGGAAAATCAGCCAAGAAAAATAATCCCTGCCTGTGGAACAAATCATCGTGAAAACTGCCAAAGGAATCTGGCAAATTTTGTCATTTTCTTTTATTTATCCCTTGACTGTGTGTTTCTCTGTCAGTCATTTACATGAATGAGGCTGAAAATAAAGATAGTCAGGTTTAAAAATAAACATCAATTAGTTAACTTTTGTTGTTTAATTTTCTTCTGCTAAAGTTATTACTTTTAATTAATTGCCAAGTTTTATTTTTGTCTAAGGTACAAATTAGTATCGAGAATTGATAATTTGCAGAGCCTGGGATTGCTTAATCAAAGTGTCTACTTAGAAGCCATTGGAGTTAATTTTGACGGTCTGTGAAGATTTTGGCTTTATTGTGTTATGAATACAGATGTGGAAAGGCTGGTTTGGTTCAACTGCCTGTTTCCTTGTCATAACATTACTGAGTCAGTGTTCTGAAATAAAACATAAAATATCGAGTGACTCTTAAGGGAGAAGATCTCTATCCAATAGTTCAGTCAATATTGCTCCCTCAATGAGCATTGTTATGGCCCTAGCTGATGTTACTACTGGACATATTAAATCCCAAACTGAAATCATGTTTCGTTTTTTAAAACATGTGACAATGTGGACATTAAATGCAGCACTACATGTTTGGTTTGAGCAATGAAACAACAGCTTATTACACGAAAAGAAATGAAGATAAAATAGAATTGAAAAAAGGTATTTGTATAGCAACACAATTCAAAGATTTCAGAACAGACAGTAAAATAAAAACCCTTTGCCTTCCTTGTTACCTGCTATATCTGCGTACTAACTTTCTGTGACTCATGCATGAGGACACCCAGATCCCTCTGCACCAAAATAAGTTTTGGCTTCCAATGTATGAATTACCTGTCAATATGAAAAAAAAAAACTTCCCTCAAGGTAACATAGATAAACATCTCCTCAGGTCAAGGTGAAATGTTTAAGGCACCACAAACACATAAGACAGTGATCTTACCTGTGGAGTTGTGTCTCTACATTGCCTCTGATACCCTTTATTAGAAAGAAATCTGCCATCATAAACGGTTCGGGTTTACGTCTGACTCCAGCCTCATATTAACATAGGTTTTCTAATTAAAGGGTCATCAACATTTTCTGAATGACAAGCTAGAAATGAGGTGGTCAGGAACGTGATAAAATGACAGCCTTGGCGAACTTAACAGCGAGTAAAGCGTCTTCAACTGTTCTTAATTCCCAATCAGGAACCAGCCGCATTACTCAAATACATAATTCAAAGAACAGCAAGAAAATAATGTTGAAATAAAATTATTAAGAATCTAAAGCACACGATAATGCACTTGAGTTTTCAACACTGGTGAAAAAGTCATGAACACAAAATGCTGGAAAATTAATCAGCATGTCACATGTAAGTGATAGTCTTCCTTGCTGTTATGAATTATACAATGAATCCCATAGCAGGATCCTGTCTCTTTAGCAAGGAACAGTGGATTGTAAACTCCATTAGTTTCCGAAAATAATGAGCTGTCTGCAGGGTGTTTACTAGACAGACCCATTACTATCCTTTGTAATTAACTATTTGTCTAATCATTTCAGATTACCCTGCAGCTCTTTCATAGCACAGGAGCCCTTAATGCTGGCCTAGATATCCTATAGTAATACATGATCTGCCTACTTCCTACATTAATGGAGACTCTAGAGAAAAACTTTGTTCCAATTTCCTCATTAAAATGTGTGTGATCTGCAAATATGAGTACATCTTAAATGCTGTGAATGAGAGAAGGTGACCTCCCTGTCAGTTACAATGCTTTACCAACTGGAACAAGACTCTGGAAGAGTCTTCTCATTGATAACTGGGCTGGATAGATTCCACGTTGACGTTATTTCTGGTGTGAACACTACATTTTTTGAGCGAGTGGTTTTGGAATCTGAATTTCATGCCCTGAAGGGATGGTAGAAGGAGATGCCACAAGATACTGCTGATGTATTTCAAATCAAAGTAGTTTTCAAATCTCTAGTGATAAGGTCGTGAGTGGAACACTTTCAAAGAGCCAGAACAGAATACATCGAGGACTGGTGGGGGCTGTGGGGAGTGTGTTCAGTTCGCTCAGTTGGCTGGACAGCTGGTTTATGATGCAGATTAACGACAACAGAGCAGGCTGAAATCACCGTGAGGATCCTACCTCCTTGACCTTGCCCCTTGTCTGAAGTGCTGTGATCCACAGGTTAAACCATCACCAGCAACGGAATTACGGGAATAAGGGGTGAGGAATGTTGGATCAACCATGACTCTATTGAAAGGTGGGGCAGGCTTGAGAAGCCAAATAGTCTATCCTGTTCCTATGCTTTTAGGTCAATCATCTCTGACTAATGAGCGATTGGGACCGTGACGAGTTGACCTTACAGTATAATGTATATACTCCATCAGTTCTGAGGAAGGGTCATAGGACCCGAAACGTTAACTCTGTTTTTTCCTTCACAGATGCTGCCAGACCTGCTGGGTTTTCCAGCAACTTTGTTTTTATTCCTGATTTACAGCATCCGTAGTTCTGTTTTGTTACAGTGTAACGGGCTGAATAGCATCCGGCAGTGCTGTGTTCTTCCATCTTTCTGAGTGGCATTGAATGATGGGGAGCAACGGAAACACAAAATTCTTCTCCAGCTCCATTATCTGCTGCCATAGCGATAAAGAGCAGACGTGAAACATCTACCCCTTTCAGTCAATGTAACTTAGTCTTAATGCTCTGACATCAAGGAACATTTGCACCACACAGGTACCAGGCAATGACCATTTCCAACACAAATCTAACCATTACCTCCTGCCAGACAATGACATCAGCATCACTGAATTTTCCCAATGAATTCAATATCCCGGGAGTTAACCATTGATTAAAAATTGGGCTGAATGAGTAATTAAAATGCCGTAGCTACAAGAGCGCGGTTGATAATTGACTTGTGTTATTATTGTTCAATGATTAATCCAGAGAACCAGGTAATGTTCTAAGCCAGGGCAAGTGGTGGAATTTAAATTCTATAAAAATCTGGATCAGTTGCTGGGGGAAGTACCCTTCTGCCTCACTCATGTCCTTTGGGGAAGAAAATTTGTCATCTTTACCTGATCCAGCTGACATATGACTTCAAACAGCAATGTGATTGAGTCTTATCTACTTTCGGGGCAATTAGTGTTGGCCAATAAATGCTGGCCAGCAATGCCCATAATTTAAAATGAAAGCCGGTCAGACACAATGAACTCTGCAGTGAGTAACCTCTTGACTCCTCAAAGCCTATCCACCATCTACAAGGCACAAGCCAGGAGTGTGATGGAATACATCCCACTTGCCTGGATGGGTGCAGCCCCAACAACACTCAAGAAGCTTGACCCCATCCAGCACAAAGCAGTCCATTTGACTGGCACCACATCCACAAACATCCATTCTCTCCACCACCGATGCTCAGTAACAGCAGTGTGTACTGTCTACAAGACACACTCCAGAAATTCACCAAAGATCCTTCAACAACACCTTCCAAATCCACGACCACTTCCATCTCGAAGCACAAAGGCAGCAGGTACTTGGGAAAACCACCATCTGCATTTACCTGCAAGAAACTCACCATCCTGACTTGGAAATATATCACTGTTCCTTCGGTGTCAGTGGGTCAAAATTCTGGAATGCCCTCCCTAGGGTCATTCCAGGTCTACCTACAGCACATGGAATACAGCAGTTCAAGAAGGCAGCTCACCATCACCTTCTCAAAGGAAGAGTGAATGAATCCTGGTCTGCCGGTGATGCCCACATGCTGTGGCTGAACAATAAAAAGGTCTCTTTAAATTTCTGACTGCTGTGCCCATCCAATGCCTTGCTCTGTGCAGTGTCTTTATGATTGACATGCGACCATTTTTACGCACACCTTAAAGGAAATAGTGTTTGCGTGGGGCCTGTATTTTTTTTTCCGACAACCACATAATCCTCAACACGGCTCAGTGATAAACCCAAAAGGGGAACATTTCCCCATCAGTCTGACTCCCCCTCCCCCAACCCCATCACCAGCTGGCTGGTGGAAGAAAAGGAAGCAAATCAACGTTGTTTTATAATGTGACCGTGTGACAAGCGTGCTCAAGGAAAACGTTGAGTGATGAGCAGCTCTGGTCATGTCACTGCAAAAGATTGTTGTTTTCAGTCAGTCATCATTTGGCAATGAGACTGCCAAATACTTTGGAGGGTGGTCCATCATGAAAATCAGAAACCAATTTTGATAAGATCAAAGATAGTTGGAACTGCCGATGCTGGAGAATCTGAGATAAAACGTTGTGGAGCTGGATGAACACAGCAGGCCAAGCAGCATCAGAGGAGTAGGAAAGTTGACGTTTCGGGTCGAGACCCTTCTTCAGATAAGATCAAATAATTGTTTGGTATCTGGGAGACTGCCCACTCACCAGGCCTCCTTGTGGTGATTGTATAACAGAATCATAGAACTCCTACAGTATGGAAACAGTCCATTCAGCCCATCGAGTCCACGCCAACCCTCCGAGGAGCTTCCTACCCAGACCCACCCCATGCCGGTAATCCATCATTTCCCATGGTTAATCCACCCAGCCTGCACATCACTGGACACTGTGGGCAATTTAGCATGGCCAGTACACTCCTACCTGCACATCTTTGGACTGTGAGAGAAAACCAGAACATCCACTGGAAACCCACACACACCTGGGAAGAACTTGCAAACTCCACACAGACAGCCATGAGAAGGTGAAATCAAACCTGGATCCCTGGCACTGTGAGGCAGCAGTGCTAACCACTGAGCCGCCATACTGCCCTTCTGAAACATCATTTATTTTTATGAAGAATAGGTGTCATAGTATCATCAGAACTTTACACAGATCTTTCAATCAGTTGTAAGATTGAAGTGCTCATTACAGACCAAAATAAAAACTGCATCTTTATCTTACCGACTGAAGGACACAGTCAACAAAGAAGGAGCCAGGTCAGTTAGGGAGGTGGTGGAAACTGGAGAAAGAGATCCATGTGCGGCTGGGTTGGTGAATGGGAATCTGGTGCGCGGCAGATGAGCAAGTTCAGCCAATTTATTTTGAAATATAATTTGAGGCCTCCCCAACACAACTTTTTCTGTCAAGTGGAGATGTCTGTGTGACGAGTAATCCAGGCTAATCATATCAGGGATAGTCGGAACTGCACATGCTGGAGAATCTGACATAACAAGGTGTACAGCTGGATGAACACAGCAGGCCAAGCAGCATTAGAGGAACAGGAAAGTTGACGTTTCGGGCCAATTTCTGAAGAAGGGTCTAGGCCCAAAACGTCAGCCTTCCTGCTCCTCTGATGCTGCTTGGCCTGCTGTGTTCATCCAGCTCTACACCTTGTTAATCATATCAGGGCATTGGTTCAAATTCCACCATGGCAACCAGGGGAATTTAAATTTGGTTAAGAAATCTGAAATTGAACACTAGTCTCAAAGATGGTAGCCAGGAAATTATAATCAATTATTGTTTAAGAAACACAACTGGTTCACCAATTCCCTTTAGAGAAGGGAATCTTGCATCCAGCTCCACTGCACCGTGAATGAGTCCTCACTGAAATGGCTCCAGTAAACCACTCAGTTCAAGGTAGGTAATGAGTGTTGGTCTTGTCAGTGAAGGCCTATAGTCTGTGAAGCATTTTCAGCTGAGATTCTATGCAAATTTCTGGAAAAGTTCAGTCCATCAAGCATAAATAAAGTTTTGGAAGCATGAAACAAGGAATCTGGGCAGTATATCACAGCTAATCCGCTGTTTAAAATTCCCCGGTAAGTGAATAAGACTTTGTGTGGGTCCCAGCCCAAGGTCTGGGCAGATGAATCACAATGGTGTCCCACCAGAGCAATTTGGCATCAATCTGCGCTCAATACCATTTGTTCACACTCTTTTACAATGTTCTGTATTCCAAAACATTCGATCAGTCGTTGTTTGACATCTATTTGTGATCTATTCAAATCAATGACCATGAAATGGGAAATCACAGCGCACCAAGCACATCAATCACAAACATTTCTTTGTCTTTAAAGAGCTTGGCAGCATTCAACAGAAATCATTGAAAACCAACTGAAAAGAAAGTAACTGAAACGAGATCTTCCAGAGTTTTGAAATAATCAACTGAAGGAAAAATTCCAATTAGATTTTTTCTAAGTCCAAGCTGCAAGTGTAATTATTGTAAATTGACAACTCATGACAGTGATTATGACACAGTCACTAGAATTAGTTATATTGGGTGTTGTGATTACATCATTAGTTATTAAAATGCACTCCTCCTCTTCCTCACCTCCTCTTGCCACCTCTCCTGCTCTATTCTGGAACAGTGCTGGCAGGAACCAGTAGCAAGCAATTTGATTTGATTTATCATTGTCATGTATGCCAAGATACAGTGAGAAGTATTGTGTGGCGTGCTATCCAGAAAAATCATGTCTTACATAAGTGCTTCAAGGTAATACAACTGAATGCAGAATACAGTGTTACAGCTACGGAGAAGGTGCATAGAAAGGTCACGTCTAATATATGAGAGGTCCGTTTGTAAACCTGACGGAATTCCAGGGTTTTGACCCAGTGACATTGAAGAATCAAATAGGTCTCCAAGTCGGGGTGGTGAGTGGCTTGGAGGGGAACTTGCAGGGGCTGGCGTTCCAGTGCCATTGCTGCCCTTGTCCTTCTAGATGGTGGAAGTCACAGGTTCGGAAGGTGCTGTCTGAGGAGGCTTGGCAAGTTTGTGAGTTTCCAGCTTTACCTTTCATCATATGTGCTTTTAAATTTAATTCCACTGCACTCGTACTTTTCTAATGTTGCCACATTTACATTGATGCCCATTTGTTTATCACCTCTCAGACACCCACTCCTGTAGTGGGCCATTCCTTGTTTATTTCCTACCCTGGACATGTGGGCAGAAAGGCACAAGAGAATGATCAGAATAAATTGCTACATACCATTTCAAATGTAAGTATAATGGATACAGCCAGGAAAATAAAATTGACAATACCCATCAAGATTTGCTTCTGTCATAACCTGCTTTGATGCCCATATGCCATATACTCAAATTTAACAAGCTATGGTCACTTTCACAAATGTTATTCATTCATGGGACATGACTGTCGCTGGCTAGGCCAGAATTTATTGCCCATCACTGATTGCCCGGTGGACAGTTCAGAATCAACCACATTGCTGTGGGTCTGGAGTCACATGTAGGCCAGACCAGGTAAGGGTGGCAGTTTCCTTCCCTAAAGGGCATTAGATTGGTTTTCACAACAGTTGGCAATGGTTATATGGTTGTCATTTAGCTATTTTCTTTTAAATCCCAGATTTATTTATTTAATTCAAATTTCACCATTCACCTTTCTGGAATTTAAAACCATTTTTCCCAGGACATTACCCTGGGGTTGTGGATTACTGAGGTTTTGCAGTTCTGCAGGTCTGTAGTTCTGAAGAAGGGATACTGGTCTCAAAATATTAGCAGTACTTTTTTTTACAGGTGCCGCCAGACCTGTTGCAATTCTCCATCAATTTCTGTTTTTGCTTCTGGATTACTAGTCCAGTGAAATTACCGCAATGTCATTGCCTCCTAGTTTAACAAGATATTGTCATGTTTGAATGCTTAACCGATCAAGCATGATTATTTATGATCAGGAATCATTTCAAGTTACATCATTAAATGTCAATTGATGCCTGCTGTAGTTTCAAGGACAATCAAACACTCGGTTGTTTCTGATGGATTTGAATTACAGTTTCAACTTTATAATAATGAGTTCAACTAAACAAGTTGTAATGAATGCATGATCCTTTAGGTGAGTACTAAATTTATTCTCTTATAATTTGTGGGTCAAAATGAACTACAAGCTTGTGATAAAAGAGACTTACATAAAAAGTTGCTGATCGTATCTACAAGTATGTGCTTAACATCAATTCAGGTTCTGCTAGAACTACTCATCTTCAGATCTCATCACGTCTGATCGTCCTTCCAAGCTAAACGTTATTCACAACCCAGAAGGACATGATTGCTTTAGAGAGGGTGCAGAGAAGGTTTACAGAATGTTGCCTGGTCTGGAGGATTTTAGTCGTGACCAGAGGTTGGATGAACTTGAATTGCTTTCACTGGAAAGATGAAGGCTGAGGGATGACTTGACAGAGGTCTACAAAATTATGAGAGGCACACAGATAGGATGGATAGTCAGAGGCTTTACGCCAGGGTAGAATGGTCAACTATAAGGGGGCACAGGTTCAAGGTGAGATGGGAAAAGTTTAGGGGAGAAGTGGAGTGAAAATATTTCACATGGCGGGTGGTGGGTGCCTGGAATGCACTGCCAATGGAGGTGGCAGAAGCAGGCTCATTAACAATGATTAAGGAGAATCTTGATAGACACATGAACATGAGGCAAACAGAAGGAAACATACCCAGCACGGGCAATAAGTTATGTGTCCAAATAAGAATTAGGGATTCACGCAGGCTCAGTCGGCTGTAGGACCTGTTCCTGGGCTGGATTGCACTGTAGTATATAGCTTCTGCTGTTTTTCTCTGCCTATTCACAACCTGCCAAATCACTTTGAAACCTCTTTGCATGCTTTTCACAACTGACAGTCAAAGCTGGTTTTGTGTCATCCACAAACTCTGAAGTAATACATTTTACATCGCCCCTCCCCTGCCATCGAAACTGAATGAATGATGATTTATTATCTCATTGTACTCTACAATGAACAACTCAGTTAAAGTAAAGTGAAAAGTTTTGACAGTTGGCACAATCTGATGCAATTTAAATATTTTAAGAAGAAAAAGAAGAAAAAGATAAAGCTGAAAGAAAGTCCGTCTTTGTTCTGTCATCTTCACCATGAGCCCCTGAGCCACCAGCCCTTCCCTGCAGCCTGCTGGTGGACCCAGCAACATAGAATCGCAACTCTTCAGGTGTCATCTCTTTATCACTGGGCCCACCTTACTATTCACAACTGGGGGTGTGAGTAGGTCACATCCTTTCAACTTGAGACTGACCCATTTATTCTCATTCTCTGTTTTCTTCCTGTTAACTCCATGTCATTGCATTAATGTGCTTCAAATTTGTTTACTGACTTCCCTGAGACCTTATTGACAGCCTTTTAGAGGTCTAAATGCATCATGTTCAATTGATCCCCATTATCTAATTTGTGCATTACATCCTCAAAAATCTCATTAAATGTTTGTCAAACATGGTCCGTCCTTCATAAATCCATGTGTTCAGTTATCAAGCATGGGGCTGGATGAACACAGCAGGTCAAGCAGCATCTGCAGTACCTTTTATCTGTGTTCAGTTATCATATCCTTTGAGATGGATTTTATTATTTTCCTAACCAATGACATTAAGTAAATTGGCTTGTGGAGTTCTGTTCCCCTCCCCTCTCTCTCTCTCTTATTCTTAAACAGCAGAGTTACTTTAATAATTTCCCAAATCTATAGGCTATATTCCAGAATCTATAGAATTTGGAAATGAATCCACTGTCTCTGCAACCACCTCCTTCCACCCCCCGTGAATCATTGGGTTACTGCTTTTGCCAACTTTCAGTCTCAGCAATTTGTCCAGTATTACAATTTAACTTGCAACAAACTAATACAAATTTCTTTCAGCTCCTCATTCTCTATGGTCTCTTGAACCTATTGTTTTTGGGAGATATATGGGATTGTGTTCTGTGAAGGTGAACACAAAGTAATTACTTAATTTCTCTTCCATTTCACTGATTCCCATTATAAATTCTCCTGGCTTTGTAATGGGTGCACCTTGTCTCTGTTAACCTCTTCCCTAACCCTCGGGAGTATTCAAAGTCCACTTCTACATTTTTTGCTAACGTTTCATTTATGCCTGAAAAGGAGTACTCAAACCTTTTACCCAAGTATTCTTCCCTTGTGCGACAGACAAAAGACAAAGAACTGACTCAGAATTTATTTTAAAAACTCATCTTTATTTAACCCTTTAGGTGCCAATACTCAGTATAAACATGCTTTCCTTGCAACATTTACTTCTTATTTCATCTAACCGAATTCAACTCTAACTCACTTCATTTAACTTTACCTCACTTCATTTCATTCACATTTAACCATAACTCCAACTTTAAATCTATCAGCTTGGCTTGAATCAAATACTACCTCAATTTGAGTGAAGTGATCAACTCTGTTCTCTGCGTAGGTCTTGCCTTATGGTTCTTTATCTTCTCTGGAAGTAACTTCAAGGCACATGCTCTACCAATGTGGTCTGTAGGTTTCTTCTCTTCTGGAGTGAGTAGGGTATCAGGTAGTAGGATACCAGTGGGAAAGGGAGTGGGGGAGTAGGTGGGTTAGATTCCTGCTGCTTAGGATAAGGAAGCTTGTTTTCAGCAACAGGGGTAACCAGGGTAGGGCTGAGTCTGGTGAATGGGAGGGGAATGGGTGGTCAGGTCCAGAGCTGGGCAGGATGGGGTTAAATTTGGGGGGGATGTGGGGATGGGCGAGGGGGGGAGGGGAGAAAGGGGTCGGTGTCCAGTGTGGGGAAGGGGTACTTGGGTTTCAGGTTGTGTTGATTGGGGTGGTGCCGAGGGAGTGTCAAGTCAGGATCTGGGAGTTCGGGAGGGTGGTGGCGGGGGGAGTAGGTTTTGGGCCCTGGGAAGAGAATGGTGAAAGTTCAGTTTTGGAGGTGTAAGGGATTTTGAGACGGTGTCACCGTATGGACCAGTTGAATAGTTACTCAAGAGTTCAGCTAAGCATTTGATAGTCTAACGTTTCCTGAGCAAATAATTGCTGAAATTCACTGGAACTCTCTGAACTTTCTGATGTAAATGGAGATGTTCAGAGGCTCCAGTGAAAGGGGAATTCTCATTGAAATCTTTAGTCTCCTGGGCAATTCTTTTGGAATCTGCTCTGATGAGGATTCCACAGGGTTCCCCATAAGCAACTCACCAACACTCAAATGACAAGTGGGTAGCCAATGAAAAATCTGTTCCAATATGTACTGAAAACGAGAAACATTTTGTCATAGCATTTGAATCCATGCACATCAGGACCAATACAGAACTGTTAAATTTGCTCTACATTTGTCCTACAATGTGGCAGAACATCAGCTGAGCTTGTTGAGGGAGTAATTGTAATTGTAATTCAACACAAATTTATGGCATAGTTTGTACTTTGAGTGAAATGCGGAATCTATTGGTCTTCACATCCCAGACTTGTTAAAGGTGGCCTCAGCAAAAAGGGTAATTGTAAGGTCTATCTCTTTATCCCTGCTGAGCTGTATAGATGATGCTCTGCTGGAGACTCTAAATACTTCAGCCTTCGCCTCTGCGTTAATGCTGAATAAAGCTCATGGACACAGCTAGGATTCACAGGTCTCGCTGTACCTCCAGAGAGTCTGATGGACCTTGTTCTCCAGGAAGGTCACTTACTGCTGCAGCTTGGAGGAAAAGTAACAGGGAGGCCTCGCTAAACAATGGGCTCCCCCAGTGACTTCTCCTCATAATAGCATCAGTCTTCTGGTCTGCTCCTTGGTCGAGCATGCCGTAGATAAAGACCACACAGGCACTGTTCTTTAACACACTTAAATGACATCTTGACACGTGATATTCTGATATAAAGGTACTCGTGTCTACCTCTCAGAAGGTTGGGGATCTTTGCAACACCTTGTCACAAACCCCACAACTGTGGGGGCAGAGTCCTTGCGTGTATTTAAGGCTGAGATAGTTTCTTGATCAGTCAGGGAATCGAGGATTACAGGAAATATAGGAAAGTCACCATGAGGAATATCAGATCAGCCATGACCCAATTGGAAGGTGGAACAGGTTTGAGGGGGCTCATGGCCTACTCTTGTTCTTGTTTCTTATGGTCTTGTACTCTTAGCTGAGACAAAACAAAAACAGCAGTTGCTGTTGCTCAGAAACTGAGCAGGTCTGGCAGTTTATATGGAGACAAAGACAGAGCTAATGTTTCCAGTCCAATGATCCTTTGTTCTGAAGAATAGTTATGCTGGACTTGAAATGTTTCTCTCTCCACAGATGCTGCCGTCAGACCTGCTCAGTTTCTCCACAATTTTTGATTCTGACTGTCTCTTGGTGTTCATTTTATAATCATGTCAACTGTACTGTTAACTTTGGAGGTTGGCTTTTTGAAATATGAAAAGGATGGAATTTGCTCTTAAGTGCAAACTTCTGCAAATTGATTTTTTTATAATGACAATAAAATATTTATTTACTCATTAATTATGCATCTACTCACATTTGCTCGGCTGTTTATTACGAAGGCAAAATAGAATACATTATTGATGAATTATTGTATTTATTTATTCCCTATAATAGATTTGCATGTTTAATTTAGGCAGCAAAATTCTAAATAAAACATTAAATAAATAGAATGTTACACAGCTTCGTTCTTAGTTTGATTCAGAGACAAAACAGCTCCTGAACAATGACAGTTTAAAGGGTTTTTCATTACAATTTCATAACTATTTTAAAGTAAAAATTCAGGGCAATTGGCACTTTTTCTGGCTAAGTTGTTAAAATGTGTTTAGTCTTTTTTAAGATCCGATTTCACACCAAGTCCCATTCACTCATCACCCCCGTGCCTGCTAACATACATCTCTACCAATGTATCAAGTTTAAAATATTCACAAGTAAAAACCGGAAAAAAAAAAGTCTGCGAATGCTGTAAATCAGAAACAAAAACAGAATTTGCTCGTGAAGTTCAGCAGGTCTGGTAGCATCTGTGCAGAGGTGTCAGGGTTAACATTTCTATGGAAGAGTCACTCGACTGATTAACACTGATTAAGGTTAACACTGATTTCTCTCCACAGATTCTGCCAGACCTACTGAGCTTTTCCAGCAATTTGTTTTTGTTTAAAACATCCATCCTTGTTTTCAAAAATCTCCATTTCTTTGCCACACAACACCCGCTCCTTACTCTCAGCTCGACGACCAGCCATGACTTCTGCAAGTTTCCGATTCTGATGCACCTTCAATTTTAATTGCTCCATCTTCAATGGCCAGGCATTCAGCTGCCAACACCTAATCTCCAGATTTCCCTCCATAACCCGATTGGACTCTTTAATCTCTCTTTATGGCGGTTTTTCAAAGTCAACTCTGTGGCCAAAGATTTTTGTCGCTTGTCCTAATATCGACTTTATGGGGTTCAGTGTCATATACAGAAGGTTCCCGATTTATGAATGTTCACCTTGTGAATGTGATCCCATACAGGGGCGTAATTTTAAAGGCCTGATATATGAACAAATCCTGTGCTTACAAATAGATCCTATGCGTTGCCCTGCATTGTTTTCCAATTTACATACAAATTAACTCGCGAACAGACTCCAGAACATAGCCCTTTCTCAACTCGAAGCTAATTGCATAGTTTGACAATAATGCATACAGTGACAGAGCCATGGAATCGTACAGCAAGGAAGCTGGCCATTCGGCCCAACTTGTCCGTGCTGACCAGGCTTTGTAAACTGAACTAGTCCCATTTATCTGCGTTTGGCCCAAGTGCCTACAAAACCTTTCCTATCAATGTACCTGTCCAAATATTTTTTAAAAGGTGGAATTTCACCCATCTCTACCACTTCCTCTGGCAGCTTGTTCCATACCTGCACCACCCTCTGTGTGAACAAGTTGCACCTCAGATCCAGTTTAAAACATTTCCCTCTCACATTAAACCTATGCCCTCTATGAACAAATGAATGAAAGGGTTTTATTGTCACAAAGATATAGGGACATACAGTGAAAAGTGTCTCGTCACCAGAATCCGGCACTATGTTAAGCTACAAGAGAATAAAAAGAAAGTATTTAAATACAGCTCATCTTCATCGATTGGTGTCCCAAACACAGCTCCAGGGCTTCTACAATGTCTCTACAAGGTTGGTTTCAAGGAGTCCCTGCTCTGGGTACAGTAACGATGACATTGATGCCCCAGGATGCTCCAGCTCCTCATGCTGCCGCTGTCTCGCCAACACCATCAAGAGACCCTGCTCCAGGACTACTGCAGCCAGGAGTCCCGGCCCTGGCCACCACCAGCCCTCCCCTCACCCCCACGATGTCAGGAAGATGAAGAGAAGAACACAGAGGAGAAAAAAGTTTTGAACTCCCTTACCCTGGGAAAAAGACCCTTTAACTTACCTTATCCATGCCTTGATAATTTTATAAACCTCAACAAGGTCACCCCACAACCTTCTACGTTGCAAGGGGAAAAATGTCCCAGTCTATTAAGGTGATATGGTGGGTCAGTGGCTCACAGTACCAGGGATCTGGGTTCAATCCCAGCCTTCAGCAATGTCCATGTGGAGTTTGCATTTTCTCCCCATGTCTGCATGGGTTTCCTCTGGGTATTTTGGTTTCCTCCCACTGTCCAAAAATGTGCAGGTTAAGTGGATTGGCCATGCTAAATTGTCCCATAATGTGCAGGGTACATGGGTTAGCCTTGGGGACTACTAGGGTAAGGGGTGTGGGTCTGGGTGGGATACTATTTGGAAGGTCCAAATGTCCAGTTTCCACACCTTAAAGATTCTATTCTTGTATTATCCAGCCTCTCCTTATAACTCACACCTTCCAGTCTTGGTAACGTCGTTGTAAATCTTTTTTGCACCCTCTCCAGTTTAATAACATCCTTCTCAAAGCAGAGCAACTACGAATATACGTTGTACTCCAAACGTAACCGTCACCAATGTCTCATTTGGCCATAACATCATGTCCCAACTCTTGTACTCAATCCTGAGACGGATGAAGGCAAGTGTGCCAAACGCCTTCCTGTAAAACACCTTTTGATACATTGAAGGTACAGCAAACTGATTTTGTTTTTTGCTTTCCAATTTGTTGTAGAATCTGCCTCCTGCCTGTGGCACTCAGAAATCTTAAAGTAAAGCTGAATGCTTTTGTTAAATCAGAAGGCCACTGAAGTTCCTAAATATCAATCCATTGATGAAATCTGCAGATTTTATTCACTATGCTTTTGCAATGTACGTGTTAAGTTGTGCATAAATGCATAATCAAAAAAAAATTGTTTTTTTGTTTCCTGAAAAAATACTTAGGCTCCGTTAGATATCAAATGAATTAAACTGGAACTGGCCGCCATGAGAAATCAGTCTTCATTAAAATAAAGAACAAATCCTCAGTAAAAATGTCACAAACAGTCCTAATGTCTTTTGCTCTGTTCTGTACAATGCACATTACGTTCTATTCCTCGATATTAAATGTCATTTATCATTTATCTGCCCGGCTATTTAGCACTTTTATTACAAAGCATCCCTTGTGTCAATTCCAGCAGCATAAAACATTGTCTGCCTATTGCTCCCCTGCAGAAACGTCACTCTGCAACTGTGCTCACCAGCATCAGCCACACCAATAGCACCCTGTGTCATAACTATTCTCACAAGATTAAATTTACAGCATATATCAATCAATATCTCTGTTCTTTCAATTGATTCCCTCAGAAGCAGATCAATCAATGAAAACGACCTCTCAGTGAAGCTCAGACAGGGAAGTAGAAAGTGTTTTTGCCCGGTTTTTCCACTTCAGTATTTCACTCATGAAACCCCATTCTCTTCCATCATTGAATGAGGCTTTATCAACGATTGTGAAGTTCTGAGGAAGGGTCACTCAACCCGAAAATTTAACTCTGATTTCTCTCCACAGATGTTGCCAGAATTGCTGAGTTTTTCCAGCAATTTTGTTTCTGTCCCTGATTTACAGAATCCACAGTTCTTTCAGATTTTTCTCATTGTGAGATTTCAAATTCTGCAATATTTACAGAGGTAGGATCAGTGGTGCTTTAAAAATGAAAATGTTTGTTGTTGTGTCACTTCAAAGCTGCTTGCATTCTTTTGTCTCAGTATCTGTTAGGGAAGTGTATCAGTGATGAGAAATCATTCCCGACAATATTACTGCCAACGTGGAGGTCACCTGCTTATTTTTTAGTGATGTCTGTGGTGGGCGCAATGACATGGTAAGTAGTGTTGAGGCTCCTCAAAGAAATAGATTTCTCCGAAAGATGATCTCTTGTAGAAAGCAAACTGTTCCAGGAATTGATGATGTGACCAAGCTGTCTCGGAGATAGCTTTGTTATCTGGACAACATGGCGGCTCAGTGGTTAGCACTGCTGCCTCATAGTGCCAGGGACCTGGGTTCAATCCCACCCTCTAGTGACTGCCTGTGTTGCATTTACACGTTGTCTGTGTGGGTTCCCTGCAGGTGCTCTGGTTTCCTCCCACAGCCCAACGATGTGTAGGTTAGGTGGATTGGCCATGCTAAATTACCTGTAATGTTCAGAGATGTGTAGCTTTGGTGGGTTATAGAAGGATAGTCTGGGTGGGATGCTCCAAGGGTCAGTGTTGGGCTGAAGGGCCTATTTCCACATTGTAGAGATTCCATGAAGAAACAAGAAAGGAACATCCTTTTCAAGCAACGAGATAACAAGCATGGGGCTGGATGAACACAACAGGTCAAGCAGCATCATAGGAGCAGGAAAACTTTTGGGTTTAGGCCCGAAACGTCAAGTTTTCCTGCTCCTATGATGCTGCTTGACCTGCTGTGTTCATCCAGCCCCATGCTTGTTATCTCGGATTCTCCAGCATCTGCAGTACCTTTTATCTCTGATACAATATCCTTTCCAAGCAGCTTGGTTTTGAGCAAAGCAGTGCCGACAACACCTCTTTCAGTAGAATTCAGTTGAAGATCTGTGCGTTGACTAGAAAAGCTTAAAACTCTTGATAGCTGAAAGATGAAATTACTGACTATGAGACTACTGTGATAGCCAAGAGAAAGAGAGGAAAGGAATTACAGTTGGCACAGTTAAGGAACAATAGAATCAGTTGATGCATTTAAGACATTAACAATGCCTCTGATGAGCAGAGAGCAGGGAGTCGATTATTTCAGTTGACTGATGGCCAACAATGTGAGTTCAGTCCCCATGCTGACTGAGTTCACTGTGAAGGTCCTGTTTCTTTGACCTCACCCCTTTTCTGAGGTGTGATGAGAGAGCAGTCCTCTGGGATTTTGATGACGACTCCTGATCTGGGAGTGTAAAGCCCTTAATTGGTGAAGGAAGTAGGAAGGGACAACTTTGTCAGGAGTAATCAAAAGTCACAAGCGTTCTCAATCCTGATACAAATCTTTGGAGTAATCCTCTAAGTGGCTAATCTTCTAATTTCTGACAAATATCTTTCCAGAGATTTTATGGTGCTGGAGTAAGACAAACGGATGCCAAAGGGCATATGAGTTAAGAAGTTTAGCCTTGAAATGTAATAGCTATGTTCACTGTCCTTTTTATATCCTTGGTATGATTATTTATAACTGGTTTTTCCATTCGTTAGTGGGATGTGGGTATGACTGGCTGGGCCTACTTGTCCTTAGTTGTGTTGGGACAGTGGTGGTGATCTGCCCTCTTGACCCGCTGCAGCCCACCTTCTGTGGGTTGACCCACTAGAATTATTGTTGTTAATGTGCTGTTATTAATATTTGTGACCTTTGACTTTCGTGAAATTCTTTGTTTTTGGTCCTAAACTTTGTGGCTTCATTCTTTTATGAAACACCTTGACTTTTATATTTCAAAAATGATTAAGAACGTTGCTGATCTCTACTGAGCTCAAAACACAATATTATTGCCGAGAGGCTAATGCACTGTGTACCGCTGCCCTCAGCAGTTTTATTCTTAACAGAAAATAACAACCCGATTCAGGTAAACAGAAGCCCCAAAGTCTGAAATTCTGAAATGCAAACAGAAAAGCCACAAATAGTCAACAGGGAGCAACTGTGGAGAGAGAAACAAACGTTTCAGATCAATGATTTCTCCACTTAACTGGAGGATGATTAGCTTTTCCTCGGCTCAGCACTTGCTCTAAATTTGATCATCTGTAACAAGGAGCTCACCAGCTGACCACCACTGTCTCTGAGCCGGAAAGGCAATAAATGCCGGCCCAGCCAGAGACACTGAATCCAAGGAACACATTTTTTTTAAAAAAGTTCTTCCAGTTCTGATTGAAAGTTCATTGCCTTGAAATACCAATTCCGTCTCTGTCTGCACAGATGCTACCTGCTGAGTGTTTCCAGCACTTTCTGTTTCGACTTAAGATTTTCCACTTTTACAACTTCTGTTTAGTTCGCTAAGATCTTGAGCAATGGCCAAGTGGGATTATTGCTGGATTGTTAATCCAGTAAACCCAGGCAATGTCCCAAGGGACCTGGGTTCAAATCCTGCCACAGCAGATGCTGGATTGTAAATTCAATAAAGATGTAGAATTCAGAGTCTAAAAATGGCTATGAATTGATTGTCAGGAAAAACCCATCTGGTCCATGAATGTCCTTTAGGGAAGGAAATTGCCATCCTTACCTAGTCTGACCTACATGTGACTCCAGACTCAAAACAATGGTGGTGAATTTTAACTACCCTTAAGGAAATTAGGGGTGGGCAATAAATTCTGGCCTGGCCCCAATTCATTAATGAATTTTAAAAAAGTGTTTGTTTACTCTCATGTACAATAATTAATCTTAACTCCCATGTTATACATGTGGCTTTGGGAAATGAAAGCATCCCCGTTCCACTTACATTGGGTTGACAGTTTACAGCAAGCCCCTGTCATCCACAACTGAAGCATCTGAAACTCTCAAGCAACCGGCAAAAGTTTTAAAGATCATTTACAATTTGTACAGTTTCTTCAAAAACGTCGGTTTCAACTTGGTGGTGACTGTCCCAGAAATCACTGGGAGTGCTGCCTGTTATCCTCACTTACACACGATCTCTTATAGCTGCTGTGAGGTGAGTTGGTGATGGGGTTATATCCAGAATCTTTCATTCATCCATTTCAATGAAGAAGAGTCTCACGCAAGGACTACAGAGCAAACGTGTTGTTTGACTTTGACACAGAAAATGGAATTATGGGGAATATTGGAAAGGATGAAAATGGAAATTTTATTCAAAAGAGCCACTTGACCTAAATCTCCAATCACTCCATACTCACTATCAGCAGCTGCTCAAGGTGTAGGTGCTAGTTCTGTTGATGACCCTCAAGAGGTACCATCAAGAACCCAGCAAGTAAATTATATTCCGATCACCTAATCTGAACTGTCAACATTACTTCTCCCCCAGAGCTCCAACCTCTCTCCTACTTTGTATAAATGCTTCCTCCTCCACACCTCACATCAGCTCTGATGAAGAGTCACCTAGACTCGAAACGTTAGCTTGCTCTCTCTCCATGGATGCTGCCTGACCCGCTGTGATCTCGAGCATTTTTTGTTTTCAAAATAAATTACGCTTCCCTTTACACATTCACATTTAAGTTTTTTGTTTAATTAAAGATCACAAAAGCCACTGTATCAGGTTTCTGTCTAAGTATTTCTGTCTGATTCAGGATCATGTCATAGTCCAAACCACCTTCAGTTAGTTCATCAATGACCTTCCTTCCATCCTATGGTCAGAATTGGAATGTTGGCCGATGATTGCCCAATGCTCAGCACCATTTGATACTGAAGCAGTCCATGCTCATATGCAACAAGATCTGGATAATATCCAGGCATAGGCTGATGAGTGACACGTTACATTCACACTACAAACACTAGGTAATGGCCATCTCCAATAAGAGACAATCTAACCACTGCACCTTGACACTCAATGGTGTTGCCATCACTGGATCTGCATTATCAACATCTTGGGAATTAGCATTGACCAGAAACCCAAACAGGCTTGCTACATAAGCACAGAAGCACTACAACAGCAGGTCAAAGGCTAGGAATACTGTGATGAGTAACTCACCTCCTGACTCCGCAAAGCCTGTCCACCATCTACAAGGCACAAGTGGTGGAATATTTCCCACTTGTCTGGATGACTGAAGCTCCAATAATTGTCAAGAAATTTGATACCATCCAGGACAAAGCAGCCCACTTGATTGGCGTTACATTCATATATATCCTGGAAGGAACAGGGCAGCAGATACATGGGAATACCACCATCAGCAAGTTCTCCTTTAAGCCACTCACCACCCTGACTTGAAAATACATTACCATTTCTTCAGTGCTGCTGGGTCAGAATATTGGAATTCCTTCACTAAGGCCATTGTGGGTCAACCTACAGCCCATGGATTGTAGTGGTTCAAGAAGGAAGCTCACCACCACCTTCTCATGGGACAACCAGCAATGGGCAATAAAGGCTGGCCCAGCCAATGATGCCCACATCCCACCAGAGAATAAAAAGTAATCAGTTTCCGGGGCTTTATCCACAGCCTTGTATACATTGGCATCACAAGCACCCATCTAAATGTTTCTTAAATGTGATTTAAGACACTTAAAAGAATGGGAGCCTGGGCCCCCAAACTGATGCATTCACCTCAAAGTGAATTCGGGGGTCTGGTAGAAAGTGGGGTGGATTGGGTCCAGATAGTAAGACCATAAGAAATAGGAACAGAAGTGGGCCATTTGGCCCCTCGAGTCTGTTCCATCATTCAATAGGGTAACAGCTGATCAGACATCCCTCACGTCAACTTTCCTGCACTTTCTCTGTGACCCTTGCTTCCCTTCCTGCTATTAGAATGTTGGCTCTTATTTCGAAGAGTTTGGAATATAAAGAGTAGAGAACTGTACAAAGTGCCAGTGAGATCACATCTAGAGTTCTCTAGGTAACAAGGTGTGGAGCTGGATGAACACA